>OMOT01078760.1:0-10912 GCA_900312575.1 Acanthochaenus luetkenii
TTGGCAGCACCTATCTGTGTGAAAAGCTCTTCTCCACAATAAACTTCAAAGTCAAAGTTCAGGTCCAAACTTAAAGATGAGCATCTTAAAGCCATACTGAGTGTCTCAGTTGCTTCCTCCCTCAAGCCAAATGTGGCTCAGGTGTGTTAGAGGAAGCGCTGCCAAGTCTCTGGCAGCAAGGAGTAGGAGGAAGTAAGAGAAGCCTATATTCTGAAGAACCGTTCATGTTCTGCATGTTCTGACTTGTTATTAGTAAAGATTGAGAAGATTGGATCAGTTGTACTTTTTTTGGAATACTTGAAACCCTTTTTTTGTGGAATTCTTGATGCGGCCCAGCCTCACCCAGACTCTACCTCCAGTGGCCCCCATGTAAGTTGAGTTTGAGACCCCTGAGCTAGACTGATTGCCAAAATGCCACACCTGCTCCAGCCTGCTTATAAGCACTCCTTCCCCCACCACACTCTCTCTCTTCCAGTAGACACTTCCAGCAGGAGTGGCGCCCAGCCACCACCTTTTCCCCCATTCCCTTTTTTAGTTCTTGTTTGTTTTCTGTAGATAATAAACCAAATCCTTTTTTGCAAATTGACCTTTGTTGTACGTGTCCCTTTGTGTTACTTTCCTCTGAGCGGGGGTCGTAAATATGATGGCATGTATTCAAGAGTATGTGAATTCACGTTGTGTACCTGTTATTTTCTTTTTTTTGTCATTGTCAAATATAACTAACTAACATCACCAACACCGGAGGAATCCTTTAAAAGTAGAGAGAAGCAGGAAAAAGAGGGGATCACATGCTACAAGAGTCCCAGGCCGGATTCAAACCCAGGACATCGCAGTTACATAGTATACACATTAGCCAACTGAGCCACAAGAACACCCAAACAATTTGCAAAGAATTCCAAAGAATTCCAAGTATTCAGTGTTTCCCCCAGAATTGTATTCTTGTCAGCGTCGAAACGCCTCTGAAACAGAAATTACCCCATCATGTAACAAAAACTCTGTATAGAAACCCAATACAAAAAATATCTAACAGTCTTCAATAACCTGTATCTACCTTCATCTCTCTCTCTCTCTGAGCCCACCTCTTGTCTATGGAGCTCAGCCAGTTTCTCCTGGTCTTCGGTGGAGCAGGCACTCTGGTTCTGCTGGTTGTTGAGGAGTTCCTCCACCTGCAGGCAGTGGCTGGCCCTCAGCTCCTCCAGCGCTCGCCGTTTATCTGCTTCGAACTGGGCCTGGGCCTGGCCAAACTCCCGCAGCTTATCCTCGAAATCCCGACGCATTTCCTCCACCTATTGAAAAAGTATAAAATATTATATAATAATTTATATGCTATTGCCAGCTCCATCTCAATCTGTGCCAAGCCAAATGCTCACAGCTTCTCAAAATCCCTCTGCATCTCGTCCACCTACCTTCCAACAGTGGGAAATATTTAAAAATATTATATTACATTGTTATCATTTATTTGTGATTGTTAACTCCATTTCAATCAATGTTAAGACAAATGCTGGCATCTTCTAAATTATTCTACCTTTTTAATGTGTTCTTACAACCGCAATATACAAACAAGTACCTCATAACTCCACCTTGAACTGTGAAGGAAAAGAGGCAATCAAGGATGTTTTTTGCTTAGCAATGGGGAACTGTTTTTTTAGTTTTTGTTGGCAGAGGACCAAAATAAAATAATTACATTAAAACCCAAAGCTTGCATCTTTGTTTAATGCTTGATACTATTGAAAAAAAAACATCTAACTGTTGTATAAAAGCAATAGCATACTGAAGGTCATGCAATACTGCAGTGGCGGCTATACTGCAGTGGCGGGCCATGCATTTTATGCCTTCAATAAAATCCTCCCGCAATGAAACCGCCTCGAAATTGTGCGCATACTAACGTTACCATGACACTAGTATATAGGGCTACAGGCAACCGAGTCTTTCGATATAACCACGCCATATTCATATTGTAACAGTAACATTTATTGAGTGAGGCACAATACTTACAAGTTACGATATAAATTAATTGCAGAGACATGAGTGCATGTCCCCATTAGTTTCAACAGCAGACGGATTCAGTCGAAATTCTGAAGGCGTAAGGCTGGAAGTTTTTACCCGGAGACAACACAGAAAAAAATCTGATTGGATAAAAGCCTATTTTATATGAACCGCACTGAACAGCAGCGCACCCGAGTTAGAGAGTAGCAATACAATGATGGGAACGAATTATATAAAATACAATATCTCTATTAAAATATATATGATATTAGGAAATATAATTTTCTGATTCTGAGAAGGCCCTGCTGGCCCACCATACTGTGGTTATACATCATGTTCCTATGGCTGCAGCACACCAGTGCCAATAACCACAATATAGCACACTTCCAGTATGCTATTGCTTAAGTGTAACATTTTGTGAGTTTAATAGACAATATTTTATCATCAATCAATTATAAATCATCATTCATTTTTACTTTTTTTTTAACCAACATCAAACTGGACCTGGAAGTCACCTGCATCTCCACCTTCCCTGTAGTAAACAGTAGTACTTTCTTCTTCTATTACTACTTCATGTGAGTGTGTGTGTAAAGCCTTACCTCTCTGCTCATGGAGACCACTCTCTGTGTTTGTTGGGCCTCAGTGCAGAGCTGGGAATCCTCCATTCTTTGTCTGTACATCTCAAACTCTGCCAGGGCCTGACAGTCACATCACATTAAAATACAATTACAACAACTGCATTACACATTATTACAACTGCAATTTAATGGAATTACATTATATTACAAAACATTAGATGCCACTTAGCTCAATTTAGCTTTATTCAATTCAACTCAGTTCAGGCTAATGCTGAGGAACGTTACCTTATATTACATCCAGGTCAGCAATATTATATTATATTATATTAGGCTGAGCCTCCCAGACCTTGTCAGCATCACGCCAGCAAACGTATCCCCACCCCAGCGCGGCGGAGATCGGCAGTAGCATGGCTTGCAGCGGATGATGAGGTACACCGGTATCCCATCAAGCCTCATCACCACTGCTATAGCTCTAGCAGGTCAGCGTGGACATAACACAGCATTACGCACAACACGTTGCCTTTTGCTGCTCTTACAGACTGGAGAGACCGAAGCCACTGCCAGAGCCCTATATGGAGGTATTATTGTCTTATAAATAAATAAATACTTAGTGTTAACATTACACAAATAAAATAATGTTTTGTATCTTACAAACAAAATAATTGCTTCACAAATATGTTTTTTGAATGTAAGCATATGTGCGTATGCATGTGTGGAATTGCTTGCATTTATTTGTGGATTTTTTAGACATTCCTCACAGCAAGACCAAACTGATCCACAAATCTTTTGTCTACTCCAGCCAATCAGACTTGAAGATATCCTTTGGTTAACGGCCACATTACTCCGACTAATCACAACACGTACCCTTCCCCGCCGCGCCGCCTGACATGATCACCACTCCCCCAGCGCTCCTGATCCAAAGTGGGATACTAATCTCCACGGCTATCCTTTCACACCCACTAACCTGAGCACCTGGCTATCAATTAACATGCATACGGGCCACTTTCATGTCCCTGCCTCTCATTTCTGCCACAATAATATTATACTATATTATATTATATTATACACACACAAAAACAAATAACAAAAGACTCACAGGGACTGTAGCAACTGATAATGTAACTAACCAGATAATGCAATAACGAGTCAAAATGTAATGTAACTTCTACAGATTTATCCGCTTTAGCAAATTAAATAAAACCAAACTATGCCACATTATAAACAACTCAGACCAATTAAATGAAGCTCCTGAATGAACCACAGCAGCAGTGAATAACCTGTCTCTTCATGTGTTCATGGAGTTCGACAGATTCTTCAAGACTTGCCAGCCGTCGCCTCAGGTCCGCCTCGTCCGCCATCTTACTCTTATACTGCATTATCTTGTCTCTGTTTTCCGTCACAATGTGTTGGACCTGAGAAGGAGAAAAACACCAAACACACCATCTAGAACAGGCATAGGCAATCATGTGCCATGGAGTGCCGAGAGTATGCAGGTTTTCATTCCAACCAAAGACTGCACCAGGTGATTTCACTGATCAGTTCTTCCTTTCTGGTTGAAGGTGTGCTAATCTGTGAAATCACCTGGTGCATTCTTTGGTTGAAATGAAAACATGAATAATCTCGGCACTCCGTGGCACATGGTTGCCTATGCCTGATCTAGAACGATGCTGCAAAAATCATTTAAAGGATAGGTTTGCTATTTTGGACCTTAGACCGTATTTGCGGGCTTTCTACCATACAACTGACTAGGGCTGTGCGATATGGACAAAATCTTCTATCACGATATGGGTAATTTCATATCCCGATGACAATATATATATCACTATATAGTATGTTTTCTGTACATGTATTATTTATTGATATTAATTAACATTGCTATTATTATTATTATTATATTTAACATTGAAATAGTTTTATATTGTGTTAGACACTCACCAATGGCTAGTTGAAGATGGTGGCCAAAACACTGTAGCCGTGACCAGTCATTCAGTACCAGAATCGTTAGTCGCATTATCCGTGGTTACACAGACCCTTAGACCGTTGGCTGTCATCGGTCCTCTGGGTAACAGGACATCTTTAAACATCGACTACAGTGTCCAGTCTTTGATTAAGTGTATTGTCAAGCTCATGTACGGCTGTGTCGTTTGGCTCGTCCACACACGTTGTTGCAGCATAATATGACACACTGCGAAGCTCCTCTTGTACTTTGGCTCGGCAATCTCCATATACACGTGGTAACCAGTTCTCTGAAGCCCTTCCTCACAACGGTGAATATCGGCCGGGACCATGTCTTTGCGTCATAATGGCACTCGTGATTTATTATTATATCGTGACGTTTTATCATACAGATTGAGTCTTACAAAATATTATTTTAGAGCCTCATCTTGTCTTGGTTTGGCTGAGGTCTGTTCTCTGTCAGTCTAGCGGGGAGTTTCTTTCCGTGTCACGCTCCTCCGTGTTTGTATGTTTTTCCAGTCCACATGTAGAGAACGTAAAGCGTGGTCGGGAATGATGTAAAATACTGATGAAAAGCAGGTCTGCGGCTTTTATTGCAACAATAGAGATATAAACGAAAGAGGAAAACATCTACGATATAAATGTTTCTATCATTCCACTATATATATCGTCATATCGAGCAACCCTACAACTGACATGTAGAGACCATACTTTCACTGATCAGTATTGTATGCTCTCCTGTGAAATGTAGGCTACCACAAACCAAACATTGAAACAACAGTTGCATTTGAAACAGAACTCCCTACAACACAAACGTTCCTCCTCTCTGGGCATCTGCTTGCACATCTTGCAAGAACACCAAAAGTCCCCCGAAATTATTGCTCTACCCTCGGCCGCGACTTCGCATGGCTGCGCACCTTCTTCAGCTCTCTACTTATCCATCTCTTGGAGTTCTGTGTCCGTGTATTCTGTCTCAAACTGGTAGCTAGTGCCGTCAAAGTGAAAGTATAATTCTTTGTTTTCGTAATCATAAGAATCCATCACCCAAGTTATTTGCGCTAATAGTAGCCTACGTTGCTGCAGGTAAACAAACGCAGGCTGCTCACGTAGATACAGTATTATAAACAGCCGGCACTTCACACTCTCCTCCGATGACACATATTCCTCCGTGGGAGCAGAGAAAACAAGCCAGGGGAATGCATATGTCCAAGCCATGCCAAGCACGTGAAAATGTTCAGACTGCGATACATTTCACAAGAGAGCATACTGAGACCTGTAAGAACACACCCTGAGCCTCCTGTCTCAGAAAAGCACATTTATCGTAGTTTTTCCAAAGCATTTAAGATTGCCCAAAGAGTTCTACTGTAGTCCGATAAGAACCTGCAGTGAAATTATGGTCTCTACATGTCAGTTGCATGGTAGAAAGTCCGCAAATACGGTCTACGGTCCAAAATAGCTAACTTTTCCTTTAACACTAGAAAGGCCAATGGATTTTGAGGGTCTAATAAAGGGCCAACAAGCCATGAACTGAAGGGGGTAATTTAATGATGATTACAAATATTTCACTGTGAAAATAAAACACAGGTTTGTATGGAAAGTGGAGGGACATTTTGAAAGCTGAGCTATTTTAATTCTACAATTCAAAACAGCAGTTTATTAATGGCACTTGGCCTTTCTAATGTTAATTACAAAACGTTGTGTTCAATCTTACTGTGAGAAAAGACACACTGTTTGGAAAAATGCTCCACACATGAATTCAACTTACATTTGGCCTCACAGAAAAGGAATTACCTAACTTTTGGATTATATGCACAGCCAATTTGACCTAGACATGTTGTATAAAAAAGTCACAATATGCATTCTCAAGTTTATGAGTGGGCACTGATTTAATTCCGTGGCATTAAATTACAATTATTTAATTACATGACAATATGTAGGACATTTCCATGTGAAAATACAGTAGAGCACACATAACAATTAAGTTCAAATAAGAACTAAAGAGATAAATGCAGAAATCAAGAGCCAGCACAACAGTTCTGCCCTAGCGCTGGAGAATTGCCAGTGTCGCCTGTTGCATACTAAATATTTCTCGCCTCCGCCTTGTTTGGAAATGTTGTGGTGCGCAATGAAGGCGTTTGCATACCTATGGGTTGGGCAGCTCAATACGGACAATGAAATGGTGCTTTGAAAGTTTGGTGTCAAATAATGAGTTTGCGTTAACATCCAACAACACCACCTCTTTACGCAAATGCTGGCACTCTGTACAATTTGTTGACTTTATTGAGGCGCACATAGACCTATGACCATAGGACTATCTGAAATAACATGAGAACGTTTTGTGAATATTGTGAATTTCCCACCACGTTGAGGCAAATCGTCCAATCCATGGGTAACTTGCAAGCTGTAATCAATGGCGCACTGTTATTTAAAGGGATAGAAAATAGATGTTCTGATTGGCCATTATGAAAACAAACCCCCACCACATCCACGTGTACTTTTTTTCATTAATCCAACCTCTTTTACAACTGCGCGGGAGGTGCGCTATCGTTCTAAATCACCAAAATTGCGTTAGACACGCCTTAAATCGCCACTGTCCTCACTTTGCGTCAGCGCTACAGACACCGTTCTGATTCACCAAATCAGGGCCCTAAAACTCTTAAAGTTAAAACACTTAAAGCCTAACTAATCTCTGTTTTTCAGTGGAGATCCCTGTTAGGTAAACATTTCTAATCTAGAACTAGACTTAAACTGTGTCTGTGAAACCAGTCTTAAAACTCTACTTTAAAACCAAAAATAATGAAATTAACAGCAGACCATGGGACACTAAAATTGTCCATTGAAACCAATGCAAATGAAATCAACTGCATTTGGAACATAGATCACAATAACGATTGAAACCATTCTGAAATATGTACTCCGAAAAAACATTTAGACGATGGGACACTAAAACTCAATTGAAACCAATACTAAAGACATTCTCAAACATCCTTTAGACTGTGGGACACTACAATTCTCAATTTCTCCATTTAAACAAGTTACAGAACATCATCACATAATATTGCGGCATGAGAAAATGCGTGGTTGTTTCCGTTTGTACCTCGTCTTCATGGGCTTCTTTCAGAGACTCAATTTCTTCTTCATGTTCATCATTCTTGGTATTGAGCACATAAATTACCTAGAGAGGTAGAGGATTAGAGAAGAGGAAGAGAAGCAGAGTTCTTATTAACTATGTCTAATCCATTCAAACAAAGTAATTGATTTTGCGGAAATTGTGCAATCGATATGAAGACTATCACTAAGTTCTGCATCCAGCATGGAACAAAACCAATACAGAAAACAGAAACACCAGAAAAGACAAGAGAAATAGTTTTCCACTCTGATTAAAGATATCATTACTCTCATACAGTATATCACATATAAGAGTACTGTATATACCATAGTTGCTCAAATAAAACATTCAACCATATTACATTATTGCATGTTGTGCTAAAATGTAAGGTTTTTACTCTTGCTTTAACTTCCTATACATTTATTGAGTATCTTTCCTGTAGTACTATGTATAATACAGAATTCTGTATAAATCTAAATCCCACATCATTTATTGCCTCGTGTCCTTTCACTATTAGCTCATGGCTCAAGTTCATGGCATCGGGTTGCGCACGCTGGAGATAATCCAGCGTCATCCACGGATACATCCAGGTTTTCAATGGCATTCAGTAGCAACATATCCCACTCCCTACAACACAAACATTCCTCCTCTCTGGGCATCTGCTTGCACATCTTGCAAGAACACCAAAAGTCCCCCGAAATTATTGGTCTACCCTCGGCCACGACTTCGCCGTTTGTTGGGATTTTTCTAAGTTTTACTGCTGTCTAGTATTGTCCCTCAGTGTTTAATCTGTCAGTCTGTCTGAACTGTCATTTTTCTGACCTGGCTGTCATTCTTCTGAACTGTCTCACATTTTTCAGTATTGCCTGTCACTCATTTTTGTGAAGTCTGTGACGTTACAGACCAGATGGTCTTCTGACCAGTTTTTGTGTTTGTCTGGTCTGCAGTGTTTCCCCTAACATCTGCTATACATTTTAATCTGTGTGGCCTCGAAATATAATTGTGAGCATTTGTGTGAGTGCAAATAACTGTTCTGGTACAACCTTTTTTTGGTCCCAGTTGAACTTCCCTGGCCGGATCTACTAAGATCCCAAATAAAGGGTACTAATTTGCGCGTGTGGTGGATGAACATTTTGCGGGTGATTTACTAAGAATGGTTGCGTAAATGACAACAGGTGCAAACATGGTGGAGACTGCAGTATTTAAATGAGGGTTTTGCCTGTAAAACCCAGACATAGTAAAACATTTTTTTTTTACATCTAACCTCTCAGATGGTGTTATAGGAGGCCTTTGGAGATGATAATAAAGTGTTTGCAAAACATTTATGGTAGAGGAACAGGAGAAACCAGCAAAGAGGAAGAGAGGAGAGCTGACAAAATGGCTAGTGAGACACTATTGATTTATAAATGCAGAAGACATCCGACAACTTCTATGACAAAGTCATCGCAGAATTTACAAAGAAATATCTGAGGATGAACTTTGTGTACAAATAATGTAGGAAAGTGTGCAAACGTTGAGCGTTTTGCGTTTAGTTTCATAGCTGCCTCTGGTCCGCTGTGGCCTGTCTGTTTATTATGTGGCACTTCTGTGATCATGTTGTTGGGCATGCCCAGCTCCAGAGGTCACCGCTCGCCACTGACCTGCTCTAAAATCAAACTACATGCTCTATCAGCATCAACACAACCTGCTCTAATATCAAACGTCATCAGCATCATCCTACTCTTTAATATCACTGTCCTACATCCACATCCCAACCTGCTCTATAATACCACTACTTCCTTCATCACCAGCATGCTCTAAAATACACTTCATCGACATCCTGACATTATCCAAATTACCACTATATCCCACCTCAGCATCAACCCAATCTATACCACACCATCTACATTCCAACCTGATCTAAATTACCATTACATCCTGCATAGCGTCCACATCAACGTTTACAGACCTTGGTCAGTTGCGCAATCTTCTTGCTCATCTTCAGATGCAGGTCTTGAGTGTATTCCAGCGTTAAGCTCCCTTCATAAAACATAGTGGACGTTGAAGAGGGGGTATATTTGGTGTAGCTGGTTGAGGTGGTGTAAGGAGGCTGCCAGCCTGCTCCAGTCGCCATTTTCACTCAGAATAACCATACACGACGCATTCATTGTGTAAGTACATGTTCGGATACACTGAGCAGACGGTGAGCAGAGACAGCGAGGCGCGTTACCGTCCATAGCACGCATCCGCATCGGGGACGAGCGTTTCGAATGATTACAGCGACGGTGCCGCGCTCAAGATCATTCGTTTACATTTTATTGCAATTCTGTAAGACGTGTTATCTAGGGCTTCAAATGTAATGACACATAACTGCGGAGACGTTGAGTAAGCAGCCCAGTCTGTTTGATGCATTCAGTCACCCAAACGAGCTGTGTGATGCTACCTTCAGATGCTGTCGGAAATATGGCAATTAAGATTTAAGGCCATATAAACAACATGAACGTGGTAAACAGGACT
Source organism: Acanthochaenus luetkenii (assembly GCA_900312575.1). Taxonomy (NCBI): domain Eukaryota; kingdom Metazoa; phylum Chordata; class Actinopteri; order Beryciformes; family Stephanoberycidae; genus Acanthochaenus; species Acanthochaenus luetkenii. Next base: position 10,126 of record OMOT01078760.1, read on the forward strand.
GGCTATACCCTCATTAATTTATACACCTTCTTATTTGCGGACTAGAGTTTACCATCTTCTTAGGCTGACATAAATCTGTATGAAGTGAAATTCGTAGTATACTTCATAGTTCATCGAAAGAACGAGATCGCGGATACAAGCGGCCGAATTGGGTTTTCTCAGGACGGTGACTGGCATCTCCCGTAGGGACAAGGTCAGTCATCCGTGATAGTGATGTACATTCCGGCTCTTTTCAGTGAGTCAATCAACCAATCAATCTTTATTTATATAGCCCTTTTATACAAGTATGTCTCAAAGGGCTTTACATTGCATGCACCCAGTGGCGTGTCGTGACTTTTCCGCTTGGTGGGGCGGTCAGCATAGGCGCCGATTTATGTTTCTGCCGGTGGGTGCTCAAAACAGTTGAACGCCCCGCCCCCACCCAAGATAAACCTTCTGCAATATCCATATCCTACATGACTTGTTGCTATACGGATTTGGAAAAAGTAGTCAAACGTTACGCATTTCAGCACCATAGGAAATTAACAGCGACCGACACACACACACAAAATATTTACAGGGATGGCGATCAAAAGTGTAACTAACGATACACACCATGAAACGCACGGAAAGTAATAATCAATGCCACCGAAATTATCGTTACACACGCAAGGAAAGCAAACAAGCGCACGTAGTAAAATAGTCAATTAATTAACCATCAACACAAAGACCCACACAGCTAGTAAATATTAAAATGCGAGAGAGATTTGCGAGAGAGAGTTTGCGAGAAACATTGAGTTTGCTGTGA
>OMOT01078762.1:0-13341 GCA_900312575.1 Acanthochaenus luetkenii
GAGTGAGTGCAAATGTCCATAAGAATGTTAATGTTAAACAAGTTCATTTACTTTAATTTACTGGAAAAGAAAAGGCAAATAATGAAATTACTAGTCTAAAAGATTGAAGGGCCAGATATGTACATAACACACTCCCTCACTTGTGGAATGGGATTTGGTACATGCCACTACTACTGTGTCCTTTCCTGCAGAAAAGGTGTCCAATGATGCAATATAATGCAAACATCATCACATCCTGCATCAGACCTACTAAATATTCACATCAAGTGAATATTGATAAGCATTCAAACCATTCAAAGCAAAAGACAACATACAGACAAATTACTTTTTAGCCTGTCATTTGTACAGCAGGAAGAGTTTCACTGTACTGCAAAGGAACTGAGGGAAACCAACCAGAGATATTTCAATGTTATTGACGTGAAAATGTGAACAAACTGTGACTGTAGTAGGTAATTATGTCACTTAAGATCGAGTCATTGTACTTTTCATGCCAAGGAAAATAGTTGATGCAGGCACACAACTGCACATAAACGTACACATACATGCACACACGCTTTCAGTGCCAAGGAACATACACAAAGCAGGCCGCACACATACGAACACACATGCACGCACAAACATTTCGATTTCCAAGGATCAATGCTAATTGGACTTCAGATGGATGATTATTCCAACAGGTCGTTTTATAACCAGTGATTTCCTACACAGCACAGCTACTGTCTGCACGTTCAGTGTTCCCCTCATATAATGTCTCACCTTTAACTAAACAATCGATGTGCACACTTTCCTGTCACTCTCAGAACACCTAAAGAATTGATTCAAAATAAGAGGTGCGCGATAATTATATAGTAATATACTAATAGACGTGAAGTATATAGAGATAACATATTACCTTCTGCCGTGCGCATCTCTACGTTCAGTTAAAATTATAGTGCCCCTGGGTCTCAGTGTGACGTTAACCAATACAATTTTTAACTGATTAACGGATTAATGAAGGTTTGGGAAGAACACATTGTGATGTTATTGTAAATGCCCTGATTCACAATGAAAAGGACATTATGCATGCTCAATTGCTTGATTGGTTGCCCGTAGGAGGGTAGAGTGCTGTTCTGATTATACTATATTCCATTCTGAACTGCTCCATATTTTGCTAACTCGCCCCTTTTCCCTGGCAAGCAGCCTTTGTGCCCCCCCCCTTTTTGTACAGTGGACTCCAGCCTACGATCTTATGCACTAGTATGGTATGCACTAAGGCTATCTTATTTGCTATGGAAATGTCTAGTCTGAATAGTTACGGTTTGTAGGGTTTGGGTTAGAAAATGTGAAAGAAGAAAGACAGCACAACATTCTCAGCCAATTTGGGTTCAGGGACGAGGGTCAATTTGGTTTAATTCAGAGGTGTTACTCAGAACCTCAGGAGGTGCTTGTTCAGCAAAGCAAGGGAGAGAGGTGACTTTAAAATAGCCCTTCAAGGTGGCAGCTTTCAACTGTGGTGCAGTGACAATAGATCACCTTCTTTCAGTTCACATTACTTGACTTTTAGAAGACGCACAGAAGAGACTTCCACTGCAAAGTAGAAGCCACACAAGTGTAACCCCAAAGACACATTTCTGAAACATCTACCTTGCAGCAAGTCAGATTCTAAAGTGAGGAAACGGATACCATTTGTCATTCTGCTTTTCAAGCCTTGCACTGATGAATTGTAATGTTAGATAGTAAATGTCATGGAATGGAAAATTCTAGTGACGCTAGAATCAGTCACCTCTCTAAAGAAATGCAGAAACCTCACATGTAACACATCTCAATTGTGTATTATTACCCCTTGCTGTTAGCAGAGGCTCTCCAGCTGTTATATCCGGCAAAAGCCCAAAGCCAAACTTACCTGGGACACTGTCACTGGCAGCACATGGACGATCTTGGCACCCTGACCCCTCAAAAGAGCTGCAGAAGGCCAACAGCTGGTAGAGAGGTCACAGAGGGAGATCAACCTGCTGTGGTTTCAGGAGTTCATAATGAACACATCTCCACCTGGTACATTATCCCTCCTTAACACCATCAGACCACAAGGCTTTGAAAGCTCCAGAGAGCTGTGGCAGATCAAAGCTGTGGAAACAGGCTCCCTCAGACAGAAAGACATCTACCCAATTACCTTTTTAATGTCCACTTTACACATGTTACCCATTAGAATAGGCTGGAATTGCTCCTGGTGTAAGAAGAAACAAAATTAAAAATAAATTAAAAAGCGCTTAAGAGACTGTATTTGGGGTATGCATTGCTAATTATAATAGTGGGGATAGTATAATTTTACTTTGTATTTCATCATATTTTAATGTGATTAATTTAGTGTGAAAATGTATAATGGTGGAAAATGTTTAGGCTATATCCACACCAGTGGTGAGCGGTCATTATAAGCTATAAATGAGGTGCATGCCCAAGGCATATGAAAATTATGAGAGCATTTACATATTACATTTTAATTGTACATTTTGTTCAAATTGTTATTTTATTATAATTAGCATACGCATTATTTACATGAAAACATGTAATTTGTAATGTTTGTTTCTTACTGTCCAATTGTTATATTATGGGAACAAGTTTGGGTCTGAAACTGATGGCATCCTGCCATCTGAAAACAAATTGCCTTCCATTTCCATTTTTATTTCCGGCAACGGACAACAATAATGATCAGGCCAAAAAATATACACAGCAAATGTGTGTGGGGTAAAAATGTGAATAGAACATTTACCAAGCCGCAGCAAATAGACATCAGGGGAAATGAACGACGACGAGGAAGAGAGGATGGGAAATGATATGTTTGTTCCATGTTGACAGTCTGTCTATGATCTGGGATGATTAGCAGAACTCTCTGTCTCTGAGGAGCTAAGCCCTCATAAAGCCCTTCACTCTCACTACTCCCTCCTGCACTGAGCCTCTCTGGGGAAGAAGAAATCACTCAGTCTGCTAGAGATGTACCAGTGTGTGATCTTGAATATTTTGGATCAGAAGAGCCTTCTGGGTAGATTTCTCAACGGGCCTGAAAATTAAAACCCCAACCGACCCGAGTGAGTTGAACCCTGAGCCGAGATCGTCACATACAATACTGACGTAGTTAATACTTTACGTAGGCTAAAATCACATAGCGCAACGGGGTAAGAGAGCAAGAGAGAGAGAAAGGGAGAGAAGGAGCGAGCAAACAGGAATATTACATTACAAACAGGAACGCCACAAACCCCCGCCTCTGCCTCTCTATATCCCATTGGTCAACATTCTCTAAAGCTGTGGTAACCTACATTTGCCGTATAGTTACAGCAAATGGGAGATGTTGGATGAATTAAATAAATAGCTACTTTTTTTTCTTCCCAGTCTGGCGGACTAATGCCTGATAACAATGTCACTAAGGTAATCACCCATGACAAATTCTTCCTCTGCAGAGGGGAAACCACAGATGCTGAGAAAATAAAAAGTTTTGGCTGATTCTGGGAACGTGTAAAACCCAGCAGTTACCAGTGGTGAGTTTGGTCTGATGAGATCTAGACCATACAGGCAGACTGTCTCTGGAACCTTCTGGTGCCAATTGGTCAATGACAAGGCAGCAAATATAAAGCTTCTAGGAAACCAAATCTGTTTTCCGTATGTTTTCCGTTGGCTGTTAGCAAAACCAGTATTCCAGTATTTACATTGCTGATATTCTATTTCTCTCAAAATACATGTGTATAGTTTATGGTTAAGCTTAGGGTTTAGGTTTAGGCAACTATAGCTATGGTTAAGGTTAGGCAAGTCAAACAGACTGGTTAAGGTTAGGGTAAGGTTTTGGTCATGTTTATTTTGGAAAACACTTCTGCTAAAAAGGAACATTTCACTGACAGTAGAAAACTGTGAAGGCAGAAGTACACGCCCATCCAGTACCCCAACCAGAACACTCTTACTTTACACCATGCTATTTCAATTTCAAACTACAGCAGGTTTCTAGTCGTGTCTCCTTCACGTAATCCTTTTGTGGTGGGAAAACATATGCTCTCGCTTTTCCTGTATGGAACACACATTTGCATTTTAAGACATCATGCTCATTTCAAACATTTCGGGAGACTAGGCTCTTGATTGTACTTCAGATTTCGAGGTACTTACTCATCCATCTATGCATCAGTGGACTCAAGACGAATTCCCATTGGGGAGAAATTAGAAATGCATGCTGACTTCTGAAATGGGAAAGTTGGTAAAAAAAAAGTAACATATATAGGTAATTTCATTGTAGCTGTGTGCTACCAGTTGGATGGCAGATACATAGGGAGAAAGGTGAGGATATGTGGATCACATGTCAGATGTTTATCATCTTATCACAGAGAGAAACCTGAATATGGACCCTATCATCACGTATTCTGCGTAATAACAAGGGGGCTCACAGTATGTTTAAAGCATCATTAAAGTTTGGTAGAGGTTTGGGTTGTGTACTTACCTTGCCACGATGTAACACCAAATGTTAGATATCTTCAATACTTGAATCCGTTGATTAAAACCTGATAATCCAAGATAGGGTGTATGTCTCTTCCCATTGACTTGCATGGCACGGAGAAACGGGTCTCAAAGTCACACTTTTACCACACAAACGAATGCGAACAAAGCGGATTCTGCCAAAGTATAAAACAACAGATCCCGGTTCAGTGTTTTTTGGAAATAAAAATGTAAACTTGATTTTACTATTTGAATTAGGGAGATGTGCCAGGTAGCTTCCGAGACCAAATCATCGTGTTTGTTATTGGTTCAGTAGTGGGTGTGGACATTTGGACCAATCAGGTCATTTCTTACACACGCAATAACATATATGGTTATTCGGTCTCGGATCTTCTTCCTAATTCAAATAGTAAAATCAACACAAAGTTCACATTTATATTTCCAATAGTATGATTTGGTTATGGTATGTCCGGTGTGTATGTCTATGAGAGCAAATCATTTTGCACCACTGGTTATAGCACCCATCCAGTAAAGAAAATGATCATTGATTGGCTGGGGGAGCATGTATTTGCATTCAGGATGGATCCTTCCACTGCTTACTTATTAATCACATCACTCAATTTCCCCCAAACTCAAATTTCTGTTATTCTGTTTTTTTCTCTCATATCACTGCATACAGTATGAGCTCATTTATTTCTGTCCATTTCATACCATCTATGTGAGAAATTATTATGCTAGCAGAATGGACCCTAACATTTTGGTATACCCCTACCAGAGATAGAACAAAACAGAGCAATGTTTTTTTTAGCTTCCCTAAGGTTTCCAATAAATTAGACCGATTCTTGTATGAAAATATTTTACTGCAAAATTGGTCCATATTTTGATACACCCCATCATAACAAAGCCAATTCATATGGGACCATTTGCACATAAACTCATGTAGATTCAAATCAGTAGATCAGAGAGCTCTTAAACTTGCCACACTAGTAGTCAGTATGTATCTCCACAGACAAAAATAAAGTAGATGTGAATAGCTTGATGTATGTTGGATATATATAGACTCGTAAACACAGACAGAGTAGGTGAAGACAAATGTACTGAAATATCATTTTTTAACATCTCTTCCATAATTTAACAAATGAGGTATTTTTGGATAAGTGTGATTGTGCTGAATTTGGCAATATCACTTGTGTAATTGTAGTATGTATTGTCAGTGAAAACCATCAAAGAATGTCCTAATCGGCTCCAGTCTGTGATATTCAATATATGGTTTGGGAAGAGAAAATTCTATCTGAGGTCCAAGATGAGACTATGGTCCACCACATATAGTTCCTGGAAATTGAAAGAAAAACTCATTTAGCACTATGAGGAGAAGCTAATCTTTGCTGAACATATTGGCAAGTCGGACTTTGAGTGCTCTTGAAGAATGTCCATTGGTTACGCCATGAAAGACGCTGCTCAGCGTAGAGAAAAGAGCAGAGAGACAGAGACAACATTTCCACAGATCTCCCAGAGTCTCTCTCACAAACAAATATTGCACAGTGCTGCAGATATACAGTATTAAGGAGAGTGTGGAGCAAGTTGAACAGGAGAAACATGTCTATATCAGCAGTGATCAACTCTCACATCTCCACTGCAGCCAATATGTTCCCAACATTCTGTATGACTTTGTGAATTGGTATATTGATTTGAGTGCCCATAGAAATTACCAAACATTTGATGAGGATCCATTATTGAAGGACAACCTGTGCGTGATCTCAATCTGTCATGATCTCATTGCACAGTGCTTCTGCATCCCAATACCAATTACCCTTGGACTTGACATTTTGATTCATCATGAGTTTGGTAGCAAGACTCATCAATGCACTAAATGCAACGGGCCACTGTTCTACGGTGAGGTTAAGCGTTTCCTCACATCTGTGGCAGCAGACCAGACGTTACAGACTGACAATGGCGTCTACTTCCCACATGGCCTCTCCGGAGTCTCCGAGCGTGGGGTTGTTGATGCAGCCATTAATAACTTTTGATCAAACTGAGGAAACTGGATGGAAAACACACAGCTCATGCAATGGCAACTGTGGTGTACCGAAGACGCCATGTCTCCACAGAAGGAAAACACATACCAAGGGTTCCAGAAAGGTCTCTCACATCCTTACAGCTGACTTGACTGGAGAAACACTACACAGGAAAATGGTGTGTAATATGTTATTATGTTATTAGCTGATGAAGACTGCGATATACAGTTGGTTTGACTACTGTTGGCAAAATGTACTTATTGTAAGTCGCTTTGGACAAAACCGTCTGCTAAATGCTGTAATGTAATGTCAAGTGGTTGGGGAGTATTATGTATTAATGCGTGGATTTTTGAATTTTGATTTTTTGTTGTTTTTATTGAGTGTCTTTATTATTGTTGGGCCAGTGCCGACATTTAGGGCAGAATCTACTAAGAGCCCAAATACATGGTACAAATTTGTGTGTGCATTCTAAAAGTTTGGTTGATGGGCGTGTTGCGGGTGATTTACTAAGAATGATTGTGCAAATGACAACAGGTGCAAACGTGGTGGAGACAGCGGTATTTAAATGAGGGTTTTGCGTGTTTAATGGTTTGCACCATGGAGAGTTTGGACGGGCAACAGAACTGCAAGAGCAAAATGAAATTTGAGCCTTTAGAATTAGAATTATACGGTTAAAATAGGATACAATAAATGTTAGAGCTGTAATAGATTGTTTTGTGACTGCAGTAATGTGTTTTTGAGAATTATAGAATATTTGCGGGGCTTAACACAATTAGAAATGATTGAAATATTTGTTTGGTAATACTATGTTTAGAATTTTGAAAGTGATCTTTTTTCAATCAATGTTGATTTATTTATGCATTCAGGGCGTTTGCACATTCCCTTGAAACGTATTAAATAAAGACACAATCTCCGTCACCTAAATTGCGTCGAGGTTTGATAGATCTCGTGTGTTGCATTAATCTATTTATATTTTCTCCTCCCAGTATTGTGCAAAATAGCATGTAAACGCCCCATCTTGCATATTAATTGAAGTAAAGCAACGCAATATATTGTCATTGACCTGTTTTCTACCACATCTTAACTCCCTCAGTAAAGCTTATTTCAGCTTGGTGCTGTAAGTGTATTAACTCAAGGTCACTTACTTCAACACCCCCCCCCTCCGTGAACTCCTTTATCCATTTCAAGCCGGTTGTTACACCTATATTGGTGTACAGAATCCTATCAAGAAAACTGGCGCCACCAGCCTTTCTAATTTAGTTCGATTTGAACTGGTATTTGCTGGGATGCCCCGTAAAATGTGTTCAATTTAAGGATATTATAGTTTCATTAGAGATGGTAGTATAGAAGTGAGATGGAAGGATACTGGTGGCCCACAAGGGACCCGTAGCCTGGTCATTTGAGTTCTGAGAACACTTCGTTGATCATAGTATCGTCTTTCTTAGAAAGCCGTGTATCGACTGAAAGCGTCTCTATATTCCAGTTCAATTTCATATTTTCTTACATTTAAAAGTTGCTTAGATTGTGATATTAAGAAATTAAAATATAAAATGAAGAAAAATACTGTAGCCTTCGCTGTGTGCCCAGAGTAAAAGTCTCTTGCTTCCAGAACAGCGTAAAAATATTGACATATTGATTATTAACAGCTAAGAGTAAGCTCTCCTCCTCCAGCATGAATGAAATGCCGAAGCCGGTGTGTAGGATCTCCAAGACCTTGATAAATGGGCAGGTTACATTTCTGATCTGCTGAGATGAGTGTGTTTATCATTCTAGAAAACAATTATTTGAATCTACTGGCACTGTGGGCATGGGCGCAGATTTATTTATTTGTTTAATATATGTTCTAAATATGGATAATATTACATTGATCATACCCGTAAAACGCCCAATAGTAGCCCGGGTGTGTATTTGTTTGAACAGCGTAGCACACCCGGCTTTTATTAGAGACAGGCCATTATTTGAGGCAGGAGTTTATATTGTAGTTATATCAATTCAAAAGAGTCATTCCGGTTTCTGATGGTGAGTGTTTAAAGTGGATGTGGAGAAGCTTTATCTTACATGGTAACAATCGTCTAGATAACAAACATTTACTTAGCTATTCAAATGTGTGCCAGCTCACATTAGCTAGCTACTGTGAACTTATGCTGATGTTATAGCCTCCAGTAGCACACATTAACACCCATTGCTCATTATGGCATATATTAGCGTTATATTAGAGTTACATTAAATTATATTGATTCCTTCCATATTTAACCTGCGTCCTGTTTGTATGTGTGTGTGTGTGTGTGTGTGTGTGTGTGTGTGTGCGTGTGTGCTTGCGTGTGTGTGTGTGTGTGTCAACCAGGTCAGGCCAAAATATGGGAAGACATTTTTTGGAAAAGGACATTTTTTTCTAGGCTCAAAACATGACGGTGTAAGTAGGAAGACCCCTGTAATATACTATTCAATATCAGTACAAATCACAATACTAGTAGTGGCAGTTGTAGTAATTGCAGTGGTAGCTGTAGTAATTGCAGTCGTAGTAACAATTCTAACATTGTGCAGAACTCTAGCTGTCCTGTCCTCAGGGATTCTCCTGGCACTGCCTCATCAATAACTTGGCATATTGGGAGACTGTGCTCAGTAGGTACAAAAACCCAATACCAGTGTGTGTTACATCCCAACACATCCAACTGGCCCACACACTCACCGGCCCACCGGGATTCCTCCTGGTTCTCCCGATTAGCCACACTTTTATTTCAGTCAGGGACACTGCAGTCACAAGATAAAAACCATACATAGCAACAAATGGTAATACAGTTATGTTTGGCGTTCATGGCTCTGCACTAAGCTGCTCCCTGCTTACCAAGCAAGCATGCTGAAGGTATAGCAGGAGCACAATGCAACCCCATGGGCGTACACAGAGCGAAGCCAGAACAGAAGCACTGTGCCACCGTAGCCTACTATAGCAGGTGGAGGTAAAGCTTTACCGAGCAGCAGATTGGGTGCAGCAGTTGGCGTAGCAAGAATCAGTGTAAGAGGAGGCCATTTACGTCAATACAATAGGCTGCCTTGTTATGAGAATGGATTGTGATTGGTGTGCGTAGCAATCAGCCGATAGATGACTAGCAATGCGTGACTTCCGTGTCCCGCCTGAACTAATGCGACGCTCCATTTAACTGGACGCAAGTGGCACGAGGAGGTGGCAGAAATAGGGTGGATGACTGACCTAGCATCTCTGAAAAGTGGGTCAAGCAATGTGGAACTGAATTAGGGGTGGATATCTGAAAGCTCACAAATGTATTTATTTTTTTCATCTTAAATATGACATAGGCAAGACTTGTGAATGGCTTGGTGTAATGCTAGGGGCAAACAACCTATTTCAAAACCTAAAATATTATGATAATGGGGCCACTTCATAATAATAAATAATGTTTTATTTATATAGCCCTTTTATACAAGCATGTCTCAAAGGGCTTTACACTGCAGGCATCATATACATAGTACATCACATCATATACTACACTGCACACATCTATTTGCATGTCTTGGACTTCACATGTAATGTCCAGTCTTTTCAAACATTCTTGTCATGCCGCTAGAAAGGTGTGGTCACTTGGGAATGAGAAATCGATCGAGGATCCCATACTCACATCTGCAGGGATCCTTGACACATGTGTCGACAGCCAAAACAGACAAGGGGTGGCTAATACTCATTGCTAGACATTTGTTGCAATAATCACGGATAGCTTCATAATCATATCATTGAAATAAAGCCAGCTTGCTAAGCATTAAACTTGTTTGTGCACACAAAATTAGAATGTATGATATTATATATTTTGTGCAGCTACACAGACAAAACTCAGGGATAAAACAGGCAATGCAGGCTGGTGGAGATAAGCTTGCACAGCACTGTTATTATGCTGCCATTTGTCACTTTGGTGACTTCTTCAAATGTCATTGGTTGTTACCAGTCTGCATTCTCAGATTTGTGTACTTAAAGATCCAAAAGCTCGCTTTTGAGAATCTAGATTCTATTGCTACTTTTTACTTCAAACACCTTGTCAGCCCATAAAAGATGTGAGTGATAATGTTGCAGATGCGTGGCTAGACAATGAGGTAACACTTAAATAAATGACACCTAAATACACCGAATATTTATTCAAATGTAATATGGTCAAATGTTCCCCCTCACCTTAAAAATGTAAAAAATATGGAATGTGGAAAAAGCACAGGCTTGTTTCTGATTTCTCAAAAGCTTCTCTGATGTTTATTCTTTTATTTTATTTTTCCATCAGTCTCCTTTATTCCAAGTCCCTGTCTGCTTTGCTTTTATTCCCTCCAGCTTCGATTGATTCGTGCCAAATTACAACGTAGCATAAACTGTGGTAGACTGAAAACATTTTAATCATTTGTCCTGAGGCAAGTTGAAACATGATACAACAACTTGGCAAAAACAAGTTGTAACTGATGGACACAAACACAATTTTCCTTGGGTTGACTTTGTGGCCAATCGGGAATGGATCCAAGAAGGTGTGTGTGTCATGGACATGTTGTGTATACTGATGTATTTGTTGTAGCAATATCTGAAGACCCACATTTTGTTCTAGGCTGCTGAGTTTAAGATAGTTGTGACAATTACAGAAAGGTTACCTACTGGTTCTTAAATCTGTGGACACCCAACACGATTTTCAACCAGATTTTAGATTCAGTTTGGCCTTACTGACTGTTTTCACAATCAGGCTCAATCTGAGTCAACTCAGTCAATCCGTGACTCAGCAGATTGAGTAAAGGTCGGGTTGGATAGCTGGTACAGATACTATTCTAATGTGACTCCATGTCTTTCCTCCTAATCTAGCTGTACACCATTCTGAGCCATCAAGGTTATTCAACACATGTTGGACATTCACAAGTGGAATCCATCATCCAACAGCAGATTCCTATTTTCAGCCATCTGACATAAACGTAACTGTTTGTCACACCTGTATTATCACCCTCTAAAATTTTAATTACACGTATATGGCTAAAATATTGATTTCCACATCCCCAAGATGGCCATCTATACAGAGTTGGTTTGAAATATTAATTACACATTTTTTATGCTCCTTCATTTGCCCTTCAGACAAGATCTTGGCCGTCTTTGATGGCAGCAGAATCTGATAACGCTTCACATAAATTGTTCTCGTTAGTGTCTATCAAGACCAGCACTTGTACAGATGATGCCTTCATCTTTAAACATTGCTTTATGGTGGTAGTCTTTGTGTGTGTGTGTGTGTGTGTGTGTGTGTGTGGAAACTCTACCAGATGTACAACAGAGACTTCAGAAGTGCAGCTCAGCCCAGAAGCAGCAATCTTATACTGTATTAAAAATATGTAATGAATTACCTTTGAATGAGGGGGAATGTTCAACTCACAGGCACAACCTGACAGCATTATATTTAGCAAATATATATATTTATATATTTTAGTTAATACTGTGAGAAAATTGTGAAAGATTGTGAAAGATCACTGCCAATTTGTGATGGTGAAATATATCCTCAACTGGTTTTTACAGTGAGTTGCTATTATGCATTGACATTAAAAGGTCTGGACCACATAACTTGAGTGGATAGAATGGTCATTCCCATTCAAATCAATGTTCCAGGATAAGTTCATTTCAACAGACACATCTGCACAGTTCTCAAGCAAGTGTGACAGACTTTACGGCCTTAATGCCCAAACTTGCGTTGTCACCATAGCAACTAACCCTTAAAATCCCATAATTGCCATTTTATGCTGTACTAGCCAAATTACCATGGCAAACGATGAAATGATTAACAAATGATTTGTAAACTATAAATAAACATTATGTGGACCACTATTATAAATGTGCAACTGATTTTACGATGGATAGCAAATAAGTGGTTGGTAAAACATAAAGTGTGTGAAATATTCTTTATTCCTCTGTTCAATCTGTAAAAATAATGACATGATGTTTGTGCATGTGCATTTCACTTAGCGAGCTAAGTATCTTACTCTATTAACACATTTAATGAGACCGAGATTGAACAGAGGAATAAAAAAACAGTTAGCACACAGGCTACATTTCAAACTAGTCAGTGCATGAAAACATGCTCTGATAAACCAAAATGGAAATAGGAAGTGAAATGTTGGACAATAATTTTATTGAATCACGATAATAAGTATTGAAAATAAACATTCACTCTGCAGTACAGTATGAATATTGGTTTGGTATCCAGGCTTGTCTGTGTCCTTATCCCAAGCTTGACTATTACGAACAGTTGAATAACTTTCCTATTTGAATAACTCTGAATGACTCTGAAAAACGTTATTGACTGTATATTGAATATGCAGACAAGAGTTCATGAATAATTGCTAGGAGCACTTTTAGATGGAGAGATAAAACAACATCATCTCTTTAACATCGGCTCTTTGAATGTAAAGAAATAATTGGTACCTGCAAGATATTTAAATTTGTGACAGGTTGGCTGTAGATTTTTGAACCACTCCAATTAATTGAACCGTAGCAAAACAGAAAAATAACTTGCCAACCAGGTATTTTATTTATTCAGTATGGATATTCACATTTTACACTTTGATGGCAGATTTTCAACGTCACATTAATCTGCATCCATTCACTCCTGCTCCCACTTCAGAAATGTCCCATATAATATACAGAGAATTCAGAAATACAGACACCGTTGAACCCTGTCGTGGTTTCTGCTCATAGAATCACTGGTGATGTCAACACCAATAGGCGTCAAACAACTACGTGAGTGGTCTGTTTAAATTCTCAATTTATGAGAATATGTGATATTCTATTTCCCTCTCCAAATGAATCCTAACCTACTTAAGATATGCAGATCTCTCTCTCTCTCTCTCTCTCTCTCTCTCTCTC
>OMOT01078767.1:0-11121 GCA_900312575.1 Acanthochaenus luetkenii
CCACAGTCCAAAGACATGCAGGTCAGGTGAATTGGAGACTCTAAATTGTCCGTAGGTGTGAACGTGATTATGACTGTTTGTCTGTCTATGGGACGGCAGTAGCTCAGGAGGTAGAGTTCCCGCCCAGCAACCGCAGGGTTGAAGGTTCGAGTTCAGCTCCTCCTGGGGAAAACAACAAACTGTCGTAGGGTCCTTGAGCAAGACACCTAACCCCAAATTGCTCCCGTTGAGCAGGTTGGCGCCTTGCATGGTTGCCTCTGCAAACGGTATGATGATGTGTGGGTCGCTTTGGATAAAAGCATCTGCTAAATGCCATAATGTAATGTAATGTAATGATGATATGTACTGTAAGTCGCTTTGGATAAAAGCGTCTGCTAAATGCCGTAATGTAATGTAATGTAATATAAATAGAGATGGAGGCAAGATTGTCAAATCCCTAATGATTTGGACTTGGTTCAGTCTCATTGCACCACAGGGGAAACGTGGCTTTGGACACTCTGAGTTGCTGTATGGTTGAACGGCCATTAGTTGGTGCTTTATAAAATTGCCATGTTCATTTTTTGTTTGACTCTTTGCATGATAGCATGTATGACCAACATGATCTGACATGAAAAATAATAACAAATTATTGAAAGACTCTTTCCATTATTCCTGTGGATGTGTGCTGGTCCAGGAAGTCTGTTTATTTGTTTCAACCCACCTGACGGAAACTCCGGACTAATGACATTATCTTCGGGTTAGCAGCTCCTTAAGGCAGTGTGACCCACTGCACCTATTCAAGCTGTAGGATACATTACTACTTTTAAATTCATTTACAAACAACATAAGTGAACAACTACATGAAAAATAAAAACGTGCAAAGAACAGATTGTTTTTATGTTTTCCTGTAGCTGTAGCTCTCTGGAGTCAGAGGACTTCCATCATATTAAAGGTGAACGACATGACTGGCCGATATATGATATTACCAAAAGCCCAATGTTGACGCAATATATTGGCAGACCAATATGTCAGCCTAACTCGATACCCTACCGAACTGTACTTTACTGTCTCCTACTCCTCTCCAGGGCCTGGGTGTGGTCAACTCGTCAGACCGCAGTGCGCTGAAGCGTCGTATCAAAGACATCCATGCCGCTGCAGAGAAGGAGCGCAAGGCTCTGGAGAAACTGGAGAAACAGAAAGAGAAACAGCGCAGGAAAGACCAGGAGCAGCGCAGGAACTAGGAACCGCCACTAGAGCAAGACAAAGTACTTTTTGATAAAACAAGGACCATGGATAAACGGATGGATTGATAGACGGAAAGGAGAATGTTCAAGACCACACAACCTTACAGACTGTTTCAGAACTACTTTCTACTACCCTGAAATCCATAGTATGTTCTACGTAAGTATGTACAACATACTACATAGTGCTGGAGCATACTGTTCAGTAAATGGAATGCAGTATGCACGGCGTACTACTTACAATATGGCTGACTTTTTCATCGCAGCGGAAATGACCAGAAGACCAGAAGAAGAAAACAGTTCAGTTTTGCTGTCAAAGTAACAAGCGGTCCATGAAATGATGTGTTTTCATTGTGAGGTCATCTTCACTAATGACAGAAGGCACAAGAATTAAAAAACAAAAACCTTTTGCTGGCGCTGGCTCCCACTTCAATGTCCGCCATCTTTGTTTGGGAAATTTCTGCCGGCCGGGTTGTTTCCATGGTAACAACTTCGCACAAAGAAATGTGGGCCAGAAATGATCGTGTAGCAACCATGCGTACGTCACATTTCAGTCCATGTAGTATTCATACAGATGTGCTTCACATGTTGAATTTGCATACTGACATCTCACATAATATAATTTGCATACAATTAGTATGTAGTATGCATAATTGGGACATGACCATTGTTGCAGAATGTTGAAGAAGAAGAAAAAATGGTGTGGAGAGCTAGAGGAGGGTATGTTCAAGACCACACATGTTAGAGGGACAGATTGTTGCAGAACACTGAATTAAAAGATCAAGTTTATTTATAAGGCAGAAGTGAAATCAATGTCCAGACTGTCATGTGAAGTGTCAGAATATGAACCATGTGAAGCTTCTTACTGCTGCCAGATAAAAAACATGCAACTGCAAAACGTTTGAATTGAACAACATGGTTTCACTTGGTCTTTCATGTGTTTAGTGAATCTGGAAACCTACTAGAATTGTATCATTTCAAACGTACGTCAACGAGAAACGTGCTGTTTTGCAGAGGCCCGGTTTCGATCCGACAGCAGTGTTATAATGCTAATTTGAATTGCTGCTGCATCTCGGACCCCTGGTGTATTTTCTTAGGAAATGCAGAAAACATCAGGAAGTAAGTGGCTTGTATGCGACTTCAGTGGTTCATTGACGAAGCTGCTGAAATAGTGTACTGGCGCCGTGTATACACGAGGCGGCTTGGGACTGTTCCGAGCGGCCGGCTTGAGGCTTGATCAACAGAAAACAGACTTTCAGACTTGACTGACTAACTAAAGGTTCAAACTAAGCTCAAGAAAACGGCTTGAAATCCAAATCAGTCCAATCAAATACTCTGTGAACATTTGCTTTTGTCTGCCTGGTGAGGGAAATGGGTGGGGCTGGTAGTCTGGGGTTTATCCCAGTTGGTTCCGAAACATTCAGTCTGTTGTTATGTATGTTAGACTTAGATTGAGTGCTATCAGTGTGAGGGAGGTGGATGTGATGGTTGAAGACTTGAGGAACTGCTAACCTCAACAAACATGAGGCTATTGGATCCAGTTCAGAAAATATGGATGTACTACCTATTTTTTCAAAGAGGGGTCAGTACTCAAATTGGGTTGTAAGTGTACTTCTAGCACAGCGGCCCTCAACCTCGTGCCGTCGAGGCCCAAGAGGCTGCGGGTTTTCATTTCAACCAATTGCTGCTGCAGTGTTTATTTGGAATGAAAACCTGCAGACACTTGGGACTCGCTGGTTGAGAACCAAAGTTCCAGCGGGGACACTGAGTGTAACAGAATTTGAATGGAATCTAATTGAAATGCTCTGGGATGTAAACCAAAAAGAAGCTAAAACCAAGTCATACAAAATCCATAAAGGCGAATACCATTCCCAGCCTAGGGGGCGATGCGGCCCAGTGGTTAGAGAGACCGTCCATGAGGTCACAGGTTTGATCGTTGCAGCCCAAACATTGGGTCCTGTTGAAGTGACCTTGCACAAGACACTGGACCCTTACCTGCAGAGACTAGGACTAAAGACAAGACCGTTTACTGTGTCACAGTAACATTACATTTGGAAAGCAACATAGCTATTCACTTTTGCTCATAACATTAAGGAATTGACCTACTCCCACGCTATATATATATATAGATATATATATATATACTTTTTTGAGGTATCTCTCTTTTTATTGTCAGGTTGAAATATACTGTATTTAGTCATTATTTGCACACAAGCCAATTTTCCATGATGGTACCAGAAATGGTTGCTGGGAGATTTGTGACACAACTGCAAAGCCTCTGGTTGAGACAATGGTTTGGTCCTGGAGAATTCTACTGTCAGTGACCCAGCGCAGGTTACCTTCAATATAAGTGTCTTATGGGAGGAATTTGACTTTTCATATTGTATGTTTATGTTTTCTGTGAGCAGAAATACAATTGTGGTCGTTCTGTTCTTGGATAAAACACTTTGGCTGAACAAAGAGGAAATGAGCCAACACAGAAGAGGCTTATACAGAATATATGAGTTGTATTCTCAAGTACAGGGATGGAACTTATAACAACATTTCACTTGAGTGAAACACAGTTTGCTCTGAATCATTCACATCTCCATAGAAGTTCAGGAGGAGTCCACCTTCACCCGCAGCCTTGAGAATCCACTGTTCATTCATACTTTTCTTTTAGTTGCAAGCCGGCAACATTACAAGCTGCACAACGTGAAATATGATTTTCAAAGGTTTTCAATATGGAAGTAGTGGTGGTCGGTCTCCCAGAGCAGCCAGGATTGGTGGTTGACCACTCATGAACTTCTATAAAGGTATTGTGCATTAAAACTGAAAATATCCTCTCAAAATGAGACCTGTGCATTCAGTTGCCATCTCTCCGCCCTTTCCATTAGGGCCCGTTCACTTCCTGGTTAGTGAGGAGGGTTTGTATTACTTTACCACACTCTTAAAAAAAAGAAGAAAGGATGTTATTTTCAATGCTTCTGTGCGTCTAGTGTGGGACAAACCCACAGTTACTTCTACACACTACGTATGTTAATAACACATATTTACATAACCTATGTTATTAAGAAATGCTGAGTTGAAAAGTAGCACTGTGTGTGTTCTCCCAAACCACATTTTACATTTTAGGCATTTAGCAGATTCTTATCCACAGCAACAAACAATGAGTGCCACAGTTGAATACGCTTAAATTCTTAGATAAACATAATCAGTAACCGATGGTAAGGAGTGCAGAGGGTCAGCGGATCCATAGCCCCTCCCCCAATTTCATTGTGGCAAACAATACGAGAAATTGGAGTTAAGTAGACGCATGGATGCATTTAAAAGGACTTATCCTTCTTCAGAATGCTAGTTCCATCTCTGACAGACTCTAAACAGGCCTTGATGACGACGATGATGAGGATGATGATGATGAGACTTCCTCTCCTGGTTTCTCTGCCTCCATACTGCTGTTTATGGGTCATGTTGCCTCACGACACTGTGGGCTTTACACGGATGAAATTAATCGGATTCAATGTGCGCTCCTAAAATGTAACTTTCAAAAACCGTGTCTAGTTTAGGTTAAAATACATCTTCTGTCATTTTTCAGCATTAAGGCTGTTCACACTGAATGTTCCCCTCACTTGCAGCACCAACGCCGCTGAGCTACACAGGGGATGCAGCCCTTGATGTGTGGTGAATCAAACGAGACACACAAAGGAGCTGAAAATGAGAAATCTTCATTTGATGTATAGTGCGTTTTCAATGTTTGGACCAGGACACAGCAAGAAGTCATTATGAGCTTTGAATCCGATCGGATCTCTCCATTGCTGGTTTAACATGGGAAAACGATCATGCTGCACTGTCAGTGCAACATGGAGTTAAACCTCTGATTGTTTGTGTTTCGTTCCTGTATAAATCTGGCAGATGAGTTATTTCATGTTTAGACAATGAATGGAATCTGAACAATGAGCCAAACCGTGTTGCACAAAACCCCCATCGGCACTGAGACTATCTTCTTCATTATAAATAAGTGAACAAAGGTCAACTTTGATCAAGGTGATACGGTGTGTTCGGGTAACGCAGCCCAGATCTGAGTCAAATAAAGCTACAAATAAAATCAGATGTGACGGCTGTGCAAATGCAGCCTTTGCTGAGTTCGAAAGTTCCATCTGTGTGCAGCGTATGTGTGATACTGAGTGTGCAAGTTTTCCCACAATGCAAAACTAAGATAGCCTTATTACGCTTTTTTTTACCCAATTACATAAACGTTCCAAAAAATCTAATTTCCGCCACGTGTGAAAACCTGTTTACAACACTACAGCGTGAATAAATCATCTTTGACTGTGAAATGCCAGGTGGAACATTATAATTCCATAGCACTGCTTTGTCAATAATCATTATACAGCTGAAAGTGCAGTTACAACAGCTTTATGTGTTTTATGAATATCTGTATTAAATATAATTTATAATGCAGAGTGCATGATAGCTACAAGCTCTGCTGCTGCTGGTTTTATTCTGTGTGTGTTCATGTATGTATGTATATGTGAGGGCAGTGTTGTGCAAGTTCACACTTCACAAGAGCTAGCTCGAAGTTCAGTTCACACAGATTGAAATGAACTAGTTCATAATTTTGAATTTTGAACTAAATTCACAGTCCCAAAAAATGAACTAGTTCACGTTCATTTATTCCGTTTTTTAAAATTCTATTCTCTTTCAGTAGAACCTCCCCCCCCCCAGCCCCCACTCATTGCCCTGCCCACTTCCCAAACTAAATAAATGACTGTATATTACTATAGAATCAAGATCACTTTTAAAAGCCAAGAAAAAACAATGTATGTTTTACCACTTGATGTGTCATATTATGTAGAAAGTTAAGAGGTTAGAGGTGCAGTAAAGGTTTACTGTAGATGCAGTGGACATTTTATTTAGCATGAACCAAATTATGCAGCAGTTCAAAAACATAATAGACTCATATGCTTCCAAGCTTCCGAGCTCCACCACTGGCTTCATTACAGAGCCGGTGGCTCCACCACTGGCTTCATTGCAGAGCCGGTGGCTCCACCACTGGCTTCATTGCAGAGCCGGTGGCTCCACCACTGGCTTCATTGCAGAGCCGGTGGCTCCACCACTGGCTTCATTGCAGAGCCGGTGGCTCCACCACTGGCTTCATTAGTCTCGTTTCAAACTCGTTGCGGATGTGACGTTTGCACTTATTTCTTCAGACCCGGCGGCACAATTTGCATTTTTTACGTTGGAATCTGTAGAGATTTGTTGATAAAAGTCTGTCAAATATCCATATGAACTTGTTTCAGCAGGACTGGTAGCTGCGTTGTTCGAATTACAGCTGGTTTCACTCACCATGCTGGCATGCCGGTTGCCATAAGTCCTCGAGTGCCGAAAGCAGAACGTGAGCGTCGTTAACTGTTGACATTTGTGTGATTTGTTTGGTGTGTGTGTGGTGTGTGTGTGTGTGTGTGTGTGTGTGTGTGGTGTGTGTGTGTGTGTGTGTGTGTGTGTGTGTGTTTGTGGGCATGTGAGGGTACTTTTCCATTGATAGCATGCTTGACCAAAAACCATCCAGCAGTGGCTGCGTGTGAGCACGTGTGTTTACTTGAACAATATTATCTGAAAAAGACCAAATACTTGCCTTCTCGTTGAACCACAAGCCTGCAGATAGACACACGTACGATCTGTTGAGACTCAATAAAGAAGCGCATTGCGAGACATGAGCGCATTATAACTTTCAGTGAGTTCATCTTTGTTAATTTCTCTAAAGCCAAAACGCTTGGAGGACTTTGGTTCCCTCCCAAACACAAAATCAAATACTGGTTGCTTCATGCTGGAAAGCCTTGATGCCCGGCCACGCCCTCTCCGTTTCATGCTCCTCCAATGAGGAGAAGCAGTACGGATTCTTCCCTGAAGAAAACTTTCCATGTCACATTTCTCTTCCACGTTACCTCTGCTTCAAAGACTCCATGCTACACATTCACACCTGGGAGCTGTTTTCCACCGTTGGCCTGTTGGTGGTAGTTGTTTAATGAACAGAGTGTGCTGCTCATTCACTTATAGATTTTAGAAGGAAAAAAAAAGGTTCCAAGTGACGGGAAAGACCGGGAGAGAGAGGGGTGTCACATGTGATTTTAACCCAGAATGTCATCTTTACATTGTATGCGGCTTAGACCACTGAGCCACCAGGATGCCCCTCTGTCTGGGGATCAGCGACCCTCCGGTCACAAGCCTGCTACTCTAACCTGTAGACTGGTGAAGAAGGCCAGCTCTGTTGTGGGAGTCAAACTGGACAGTCTGGAGGTAGTGGCAGAGAGGAGGATGAGGGAGAATATCAATACCATCCTGGAGAACCATCCTGGAGAACCCCTCTCATCCTCTGCATGATGAGCTGAGTCTAATGAGGAGCACCTTCAGCCACAGGCTCATCCTACCACGAAGCAGGACGGAGCGCCTTAGGCGTTCCTTTGTGCCTACAGCCATTGGACTGTTCAACACGGTCAACATGTGACCAGCGCCAATAAAGTGCATCTAATCTAATCTAGTCAATAGAACGCCCAAAAAGCAAACATGAGTACAATCACTGGCAAGTCACCAGCTCAGTCACCAGTCAAATTAAGTTACTGGTAACAGAAGACAACGTGAAGCTCA
Organism: Acanthochaenus luetkenii; assembly: GCA_900312575.1. NCBI lineage: Eukaryota > Metazoa > Chordata > Actinopteri > Beryciformes > Stephanoberycidae > Acanthochaenus > Acanthochaenus luetkenii. The sequence continues at coordinate 7,845 of OMOT01078767.1, forward strand.
TATGTGGGTGAGGAGGAAGTTCCAATGTGCCAAAGACTGACAGGCAAAGTCGGTGCTATTTGACGTTTTTCATGTGAAAGTGAAGATGCAAAGCTTTTTGTTTACAGTAAAAAGTGGTCTGGGTGTTCCTACCAATAACTCATCTAAGGAGCAGTCTAACTTTCAATCATATTAAAATAAAAAGACATGTTATTTTTCTATGTCAAGACGGCAATGAAAATATTCAATCAAGGCCACCAAAGTTTCAAAATCAGATGTGAGTACAGTATGTGTAAAACAATAAAGGTGCATCATGTTTCATGGTCTATGATTTTTATTAGCAATAAAATAACACAAAAAGACTGTAGAGTGAAACCAGTGTCAAACCTGAGATAAATATGCATCATGTCAAGCATCAAAAAATGAAGACATTGATTGTTATAAATGATAAGAATATCACAAAGTTCTTTAAAGAACTGTAAGTGGAGCCAAAAATCGATCATTTAAACTACAAATAAATAAAGCAGTCGTACAATTTTCATTCCTTAACATGTGCTGAAATAGATAAACAAACATTACAAACATGTCCTTTTCTGAGCCGTTCAATACACATTTTCAAAGTTACCATACAACAATGTAGTAAATGACTTTTCTTCATATCAAAAACAAACAAACCAAAAACACATGTCTCAAAGATCTACATTCACCCATTGGGTTTACTTAAATACCAGCCTGACCACTTTCTGACTGAGTCTTTCCTAAAACGTTGTATATCACTTTTGAAACACTCAAAAACTCATCATACAATTTCTCCAAAATACTCTGTGAAAATATCATCAAGGACTTAAGTTACCTATTGTCCTGTAAAAACATTTTGGCATGGGTGTCCCTTTTCAAATGTTGCATTTTTTCGCCTCAGACTCTGCAATAATTGAACTAATTTATCGTAGAAATCTACGAATATTTATTGATATAAGGCAGAAACGAGAGGAAATGTCTCTGTCATCACCATGAGTCAACCGGGGCAATCTGCCATGAAGCAACCGTTCACTTACATCACTGTTGCTCAATTCAAGAATTCCGCACTTCCTGGGTATTTAACTGATGCAGCAACAAAGTCTGCTCTCTCTGCAATTAGTTACTCATCACTTCTTCGTCTGTTTTATGCCATTATCATCTCTACATGCCTCTCCCTCCCTGCAGTATCATTTAAATAAAGGATGCATTATGATGGCATGACTTCAAATACAAATACAGTACTGTATAAGAATGCACTGCAGTGCCATGGCTCATGTTAAGTCAAATGTATAAAGTCATGCAGTCAGATACATGCTCACTCATAAGCATATAAAATATATATAAATATATAGCACAGCTTAATAAATAAGTAACAAAATAGCATAATTTGATAAATATGTAATAAATACCATTAGTAAATAGTACAGTATAAGTAGACAGGCTGCCATGATGTTAGCCAAGTTTCTGTTACCAGCAGATGATAGATAGATAGATAGATAGATAGATAGATAGATAGATAGATAGATAGATAGATAGAGCTAAAGAGGGGACAAAGAGTGCACGGATGCTGAAAGGAGAGAAGAAGAATATATTTGAGCAGGGTCAAAGGAAGAAAAAGGAGAACGTATAGATGTTAAATGGAGGCAAACAGCAAGAAATGACTCAGAAAAAAGGGAAAGACAAAACGAGGAGCGAGTTCAAGCGTTAAAGTGACCAAACGTGGTTTCCTGAGGCAGGTTGTGACTTGCAGTGTTCTGTTATGCCTGCAACTGACTTTCTGGAATATCTGCAGCAGTTCATTTAAGGTTGATTTCAAAGTAACTTCTTATGACCTTACGATTGCCATCTTGGATGTGGGCGTTCCAACGCGTGAAACGCGTGAACGCTTCCCGGTCGTGGCGACGAGATCTCATCCCGTTCTCAGATTCTGCCGATATGAAGTGAACGCAGTATTATGTCCTCCTCCGGTGCCAAGCTTAGGGCTGGGGCGGTTGTGCCGGTGCTCCTGCGGGCCTGTAGGTGGCGATGTGTCTCAAGCGGCGGATTAGGTCGTGGCAGAAGGAGCGCAGCTGTTTCAGAATCAGGTGATTGGCTACCTGAACCTCATAGTTGCCATTGAGACGAGAGGCCAGATCCGGACGATGGTACTGCTCCACGCTGCTTAACTGACCCAGCTCCTGCATCTGAGGGACGGACACACACACACAAATGCACAATAATAACAGACAGTTATTTGTTATAAAACAATCAACGCAATACGTAATATGGATGGGAATGTTCAATCTTTTATGTTAATATTCAATGTGTCTGTGTGTGTGTGTGTCAGTCCTACCTTGCTGATCTGTGTCAGTAGGTCTCGTAGGTCAGATCTGAGATCAGTAAGTCCAGTCAGTTTGTCGGCCAGAGTTCCTAGTAAGTCCTGGTGCAGTTTCGTGCCCACGGACATGCGGTTCACACAGAGCGCCTGCAGGGGGCAGCAGAAACAGAGGTCAACTTATTCAAATTAAACAAGGAAGCAAATTTAAGCATCTAATTACTCGACATGTTGTTTTTATTATTATCCGGTCCAGTTGGGTCTGAGCTCGCCATCTTGTTGACAAACTGCTGTTGTTGTTTTGTTTCTTTTATTTTTTGAGGTGAGATGGTTTTATAAGTGTCTTCTTATTTTATCTCAACTGCTCAAAGTGGCATCTCTTCTTTCAGTTTCTTTTATCATCGCATTTTAGCACTGTTGTTACAGCACTTCCCTTCTATTGCAAATAAATTACACTAAACTCAAATTAATTTGATTGCATGCTCACACACTTTGGATTTGCTCCTGTACATGTGTCACCAGATTTCTGCACATATAGTATGACACTCCCATTTCTCCTGCTTGCACAATATGTTTGCAATACTCCCGACGATACTGAACACATCACTATTTAACACAGACATTTCAACCACAAGGATACAAACCTTGACATTCACAGTTACGCACTCCTGCATTATACTGCAGCTCTTCAGTTATAGTTATAAGTTCTGTACATGTTGAAATGATTATTATGCTACTGATTGAGCCAAATCAAAAAGTCTCACTTAGCCAATGATAGGCACAGTTTGCTAATGAGCAGCTATATTGGAGAAGTTGGGAGGGCACTATGACTTTAATGTTACATAACGTGCAGGAACACACACACACACACACACACACACACACACACACTGACCAGTGTGAAGCTTTCAGCCAGTGGTTTGAGCACGGGTGCGTCAGGGATGCCCAGTGATTCTTTGATCATCT
>OMOT01078769.1:0-10188 GCA_900312575.1 Acanthochaenus luetkenii
CAGAATAGACAAAGCCAGAGTCCAGCATTCCTGATTGGGGGGATTGACTGTTAGGAAAGTGTGTTGCTGAAGAGATGAAGCGCTGCGTTGAATTCTGTAAAAGTAACGGAGATAAGCCAAAGGCATTCTTCTATTGCCAGACGGCCTAACATTTACGAATGCAGAGTGGCTATTTCTTGTGGCGTGACGGACATTGCTTTGTCTCGCGTGTGTGTATGTGGGAGCTCAGGGTTTTCTCAGTGACCAAAACAAGAAAACAAATGTCTTGACTTGAGAAGCAGCCATCTTTGTTGATGGCGCTATCTGTTGCCGTGGCAGGCTGAGAGGTGTTGCCATGATGGCTAAAACTTTCTTGGGCATCAGTTAGATAGAGCGGACCTGAGCTATTCTGGGAGAAGGGGCTCTTCAGAGTAGCAGAGGCTGGTTTATGTACTATGTCACTCGCTGCACTGTTTAAAAAGCTGGCATGCTGATAACACATGAGGAGGAGATGAATCCCAAAGTCCCCAGTGCTGCTGGCTTTAAATAAGTCCACATGCACCAGCACACATACACACACACACAGTGCATGCGCTGTTAGCCTGGTCCCACAGTACATCTCTCTGCACCGCTATACTGCAGCCCACTGCAACAGCTGAGTTCCCCGAGCAACAGCTCTCTTTACATCCCTTGTGTTCTCCTTCAAAATCATTTAGGCCCTAATGTGGCCAGGCCCTTTTAATGCTCAAGTTTTTATTATTGACCATTTGTGGAGCTCAGAATTACCTTCTCATATACTGTGACCAGAATAAAATCCAGGGGTAAACCTAGGCCCTATAGCTCCAAAATGCTGAGGCCAAGTCACCAGTTCATTCTGCGCATTGGCTGGCCACCAGTTTGGTGATGTGGGAGCGGGGAGCTGACATTTTGGACATCAAGACTTGATCTGGGAGTCGGTCACAGTTGTTTTAGATCATCATGCATTGAATGCCAGCAGGCTTAGGCAGAGAGATGAGGAGAGATTGGAAATTAGGACTGTGGTCACATACGGCTGTGTAAAAGTACTACACAGTCTATCTCTCTCAATTCAATTATTGTATTGGCATGACAGTTTGTCAGAAGCAATATTGTCAAAGCAGTACACAAAATGTACATTTACAAAAACCAACAAACAGTTTCTATATTCAAACCATATTAAGATGATTAATTGTGAATGAAATGAATTAGTACAAAATCATCAATACCTATTATAGCTATCTATCTATCTATCTATCTATCTATCTATCTATCTATCTATCTACTTTCACAGCACATTCTCTTCTGTAGATAGAGCAAATAGGATCACTATTTTGGAAGTAACCTAAACAGGCATCGAAGCAGCCTTTCAGTTTTGATCAAAGCATTCATCCCTGCTGAATATTTCTGTAATCGCCCCATGCCTGCCCACAATACCTTGCAGCAACTGTGTGGGCTCAGGTCTTAGCCGCCGGTTCATCAGAGAGGAGACGGGCAGACGCGTGGCACTAACACAGTCCAAAGCCTCAGTCACTCCTCCACCAGATCTCTCTCCACACCCACTTCAAACCCCGGCACTGACCCATACACAACCAACAATAACATACAGTGGAGTTAATCAGTCTTTTAGCGATGTGTTTGGGGTGGGATACTTTAGCTATTACACGCTGGCTCCAGACAATACCCTGTCTCTCATTGTGCTAAGTCGTGGTCTGGGTCTGTGGGCCCGGCCGGCCCGGCCAGCCCTGCCCTCAGTATGCACGGCAGCCCTCAGCTGTCTTTCTATTTCTGGAGCATGGAAGCATACCTCAGCCCTGCCGGGGCATCAGAGACAATGGGCATGCTGCCTTATCCAAACACAGGCCCGCAGACAATCTGACGCACTCCAGGATCCCAGTGAGAGCCCTGCTGCAGCACCCCTCCCCGTTAAGCACTGACTAAAAAGTAAAGGGTTAACAAGGCTACACAGATCACTCAGGAGCTGTCGGCCTTCCTCTAGACACCTACGATGAATGATCTATTGCAAGTAGAGATTCATTAATTGTGTGTTGTTTACTGTCAGGCAGGGATGTAGTGGAGGGTAAACCCACCTAAACTCAGTTTGCCTAGCTTTTTATCAGTCAAATAGAGTTTACCCACCTTTTTAGGCTAACGTGAATGTTTATGATGTCATTTCATAGTGTAGAGAAAGTAGTAAGTGGTATCAAAGAAAAAAGCATGAATTAATGCATTTTTGAAAATCAATATGCCATACAATGATCACCAACTGGCGGTCATAGTTTACCCACCTTTTACCTTTACGTCACAGTTGACACATACATGCCATAGTTATAAATGTATCCTTTGTGCATTTTTACCAATACTCACGGATACGTAGCACACTACAGAAAGTTACTCTACTACTTGTGTCAGTATTTAGCTTCCAATAAAAATCACCAGTTCTAACCAGCGGGCCCTGACTTAAGCTGCTCTGCTGGACTTTAAATAGACTTGGAAGGCAAGCCTGTCTAGCTGTGCGGAAAGACCTTCATTTAGTGACCTACAGCATCTCACTGTCAGGGCGAACATAGCTGCACCTAATTTACTGTCAGGGCCGTTGGGGTCTTTTAAAGCGGTCCGGGATGCAGGTGGCTGCGCGAGGCCTTTGGACGTAATTGCCGTTTAGACAGAGTTGCTGTCACAATGAAAAGCATTTCACTGTGCTCTTTCACAGTTTACACAGGCTCCGCAGCCTCATATATTTCTTCATACACCAAAGCGCGTGCATACACACAAATGCTGACATGCACAAACACATGCCACCATCGCCGCCACTGCCAGCACCTCAACCGCATAAGACAACGGCACCTGTCTCCCATGGCAACTGCTCAGACATAAGACACACCAGTGGCCGACTGGCAGTGCATGTGTTAAAGCGCCAACAATTCGTTCAGGAGCAGATAAATCGAGTCCTATCCAGCTGATATTAGCCACTCAACGGTAATATCAGCTGCTGATGTCTTTAGTGGATGGCAGAATCTTTTAAAGCGGGGTGAGCAGACACCCAGGGGACACCCAGGGGACACCCAGGGGACACCCAGGGGTCCTTGAGGGAGTTCGAAGGGCCATGTAGTGAAATGAAAAATTATACAAATTATACAAAACTAGAAATGATCCAAATTACATTACATTATGTCATTTAGCATATGTCATTTGTCCAAAGCTACTTACAATAAGTACATTTACTCAAACCGACCGTGTATTAAAGATACCATAGGATACATGATAGATAGTTCAATGTAAGTAGGGTCCAGGTGTAACCTGAAGAGATGGGTCTTTAGTCTCCGGCAAAAGATAAAAAATAATAATAATACATTGCATCTATATAGTGTTTTTCACAATGCTCAAAGACGCTTAACAATAAGAGATCAAAAACAAAAAACAAAAGAAAACAAAGCAAAGCAAAACAAGACTAGACAAGACTAAACTAAACAGAACAGAACAGAACAGAACAACTATGGGTCAAAAGCAAGAATGAAAAGGTGGGTTTTGAGGGCTATTTTGATGGACGGAGGGTGTTGGCATTGCGGATATGACTGGGGAGAGCATTCCAGAGGGAGGGGGCAGCTGCAGCAAAGGCCCTGTTGCCCCAGGTCCGGAACTTAGTCCTGATGGAGTGAAAGATGGGTAACGATTCAGCCGTTCTGACAGAAGGGGGTAGCTCGTTCCACCATTGTGGTGCCAGGGATGAGAAGAGTTGAGCTTGGGATGAGCGAGTCCATATAGCGACGGAGGGGCTAGGTGACCTGCAAGAGTGGAGGAGCGGAGCAAACCTGACCAGTGATTGTAGATATGGAGGGGCAGTTCCATGTACTGCCCTGTAGGAGAGTAACAGTGTCTTAAATTTGATGCGAGCAGAGATTGGAAGCCAGTGAAGTGACAGGAAGAGGGGAGTGACATGTGAGAATTTGGGCTGGTTGAACACCAACAGTGTTTGCGGGTAGCCCGGACAGATTAGCGTTGCAGTAGTCTAGATGACAAGTGCCTGGACCAGGAGTTGCACCGCTTCCCTCGTAAGGAACGGCCGTGTTCTGCTGATGTTGTAGAGGGAAAACCTACAGGAGTGGGTTGTCGCGACAATGTTGGCACAGCAGGACAGCTGGTTGTCCAGGGTCACCCCAAGGCTCTTGGCAGTCAGAGAGGGCAACACTGTGTTGTTCTCAACGGTAATGGGGAGGTCAGTGTGAGAACAGTTTTTTCCAGGGAGAAAGAGTAGCTCTGTCTTGTCAAGATTGAGCTTGAGGTGGTGCACAGACATCCAAGCACTAATGTCTTTAAGACATGAGGAGATGCACCCATCAATTTGTGTTTCTGAGGGGGGGAGGAGAGGTTGAGTTGAGTGTCATCGGCATAGCAATGATAGGAGAAGCCATGAAAGGCCAAGGGATTTGGTAGTCAACTGTGTCAAAAGCAGCAGACAAGTCAAGGAAAGAAAGGACAGGGGAGACAGGGGAGAGGGATGAAGCCCTGGTAGTATGGAGAGCCTCTGTGACAGCAAATGAGCCTTAGATTGAAATGGGTCCAGGAGGTCGTTCTGAGAGTGATAGAGAGTGAGAGTTGATTGGAAACGGTGTGCTCAAGGGTTTTGGATAGAAAGGAGAGAAGAGATACAGGTCTGTAGTTATGGATGGCAGCAGGGACGAGGGAATGTTTCTTAAGTAGAGGCTTGACTCTGGCAGTCTTTAAAGGAGCAGGAACGTGGCCTGAGCACAGGAAGAAATTGATAAAGGTAATGAGGAAGGGCATGATGTCAGTACAGATGGTTTGGAGAAGAGTGGACGGGATGGGATCGAGGGGGCAGGTGGTGGCTCGGTTGGACCAGAGTGTGAGGATGTCTTCTGGGGAGAGAGGAGAGAAGGATGCAAGTCCAGAGACAGGGGGCGGAGAGGTGGGTTTGAAGTAAGGAATAGTATTGTTAGTGTCACGATGGTGGAAGGAACTTCTCAGCAAAGTAGGTGGAGGGAGGAGGACGTGGAAAACAGCTTACTGGGCTTGGAGGCAGATGAGTGGATTTCAGTCATGTAGAAGGAATTCTTCTTAGCTGCTGACACAGCAGAGGTGGCGTTGGAGAGGAGAAGGTGGTAGGCAGTGAGGTCGTTGGGGCTCTCTGGTTTTCTTCATTTCCTCTCAGCTGCCCGAAGCTCTGTTCTATGAGACAGCCAAGGGGCGGGTGGAGAGGATCGAGCTGGTCTAGGGGTGAGCGGGCAGAGAGAGTCTAGAGAGGAGAGAAGAGTAGAGGAGGCCTCATCAGTGGACAGGAGAGAGAACTGCTCAGCCGAGGGAAGAATAGTAGAGAGGTAGGTGAGAGAGTTTTTAGGTTGCGTCGGGTGGTTATGGTGTGAGTGGATGATGAATGGGAGGGGGAAGGATACAAAGTGGTGGTTGGATACAGGGAGAGGGGTGACGGTAAGGTTGGAGGCGCAGCAGGATCTGGTGAAAATATGGTGAAGCTGGTTCTCTGCCTTGTGAGTCGGAGGAGATAGAGAGAGTGAGGTCAAAAGAACAAGTTATGGAAAGCTAAATATAGCAGTTTCTCTGTCTGGATGTTAAAGTCACCTAGAAGAACGAGTGCCGTCTTCAGGAAAGAAGGTGAGAAGGACATCCATCTCATCAAGGAAGTCACCAAGCTGACCAGGGGGGCGATAGATCACCACAATATTAAGCTTGACAGGAAGAGATACAGAAACAGCGTGGAATTCAAAGGTGGAAATTGAAAGGTGTGAAAGAGAAAGGAAAGTATAGGTCCACCTCCCCCACGGCCGGAGGCTCTAGGGGTGTGGGGGACAGAGTAAGCAGCCAAGAGGGCTGCTGGAGTGGTATGATCCACGTCTCTGTGAGGGCCAGGAAGTGGAGGGATTCGGACAAGTAGGCTGAGATGGTCTCCCTTTTCTTCACCACCGACTGGCAGTTCCAGAGTCCTCCAGCAATGGTATGATAAGGACTGTTTGAGCTAGTCGGGTAAATCAGATTAGAGGGGTTCCTACACCTGAAAGGGGGGCCGTGTCTACGGGCCGTATGAGCTGATGTTACGAGAGGGATGGGAGAGACATATAATGTAGTAGACAGGAAAGCAAGAAGTATAAGAATGACATAGGTGTCACTCTCTCCCAACTACAGTGAACAATGTACAGTGGAGACAGTTCTACAATTCAATACTAAATCATCAATTACACAAAAATCTTCCCATATGGGTTAGTGGGACAAAATCTTGTCAAAAGGGCCTGGCCAGCAGAGGGCGTCGACCTCTGTCCCATCTACCTTCCTCCCCAGGCCTCTGAGAGATTCTGCCAACATTTAACAGCCAGCCGAAGCTATTTGGGCCCCCGGGATGTTGAGCAGTAAGACGCTGGAGGAGTCCTGAGGGACAACCCTCTCCTTCTACTGGCCCCACTCTCCGAGACGTAACAGAAGGATCAGCGTGGCATCCAGAGAAGTGATACTTCCCGGCAGCAGGCCAGACACTTGGACAGCTGGCACTATACGTCTCAATTCTCCCACTCACAATACTAGAGTGTGTTCACAATCTGTTGTCATCTCCTAAATGGCAGTACCAGAATAGTGTGAACATCAGAGTCTTCTTACCTGCGGCTGATGCCAAATCAGAGGCGAACGCAATCTGTGTCCGCAAACCAAAATGAGTAGTGTGGGGAGACAAATGTTAACTGCTGATGAAGTGTTATAGCCCCATGGGGTTAAACTACATTAATTAAAACAGGGAGTGTAAATATGAAGCAAATTAGGCCTTGTGGTAGAAGATATTGTGATACTGAGCAATGCTGCCCTCTACTGCCACAGAGGATTAATCACATGCTGTTAGTTTAAAAGCCAACACTGAAAACACTTTCTCATTGACCTATTCTAGCTAGCATGCAGACAACGTAATTCTGCTTTTCCATATTTTCTAAATGCATAGTTTAAATACATAATACAATACCCACAATCCACTACTAGAGGTCACAATATAATACTCAGGCTATAAACACCTTTAAAATGACCCGGCCAGTAACGTAATATACCTAGACTGTTTCATGATTGTTGCCTCCGCATATACTCTTCACAAAAACCTCATCATTTCATAGTGAAAGGCATAGTTGGATTTAACTTTGATCTCTACTTTAAACCCTCCAGTTGTTTACCACCACAGACTCCAAAGCCACGTGGAGACTAGATGCAGAATGTAGGCAGATGTGATGCCGTATTGTCTCGCCAGATGCGATTCATCGTGGAGACGCAGGGTCAGCCAGAGGAGCACCCGCTGAATGAATTTCATCAGCAGGGACCCAGACACAGCACCCTCCTGCTTTGTGAAAAAGGGAGGAAAGGGCACTGTACCTGAAAGAAGTGTGCAGTGAGTCCGAGATTCTTCTAAAAATCAAGGCACTCTTGTATGGGGAGGATGAAAAAAGTCTATATCAGTGTCTTATGTCAAAGTGAAATGAAATCAAGAACAAACTGATGGACGTAAGCAGTCCCTGTTTTATTGTATGAATGAAAGCTCAATAGCATTCACTTACTCTCTTTCCAAGAGCCAGGAATGATTGATTTGTATACCTGATGAAACCGATGCTTGGAACTGGATGTCATGAGGATGTGAACTCTCCCCCTGCGACCTTTGACCCCAGCCAGGACGTGGACCAGATCAGGCCCACGGTCAAAAGGAAGCGGACCGCGGCTGATGACTGGTAGGTTTTAGTCCATCCTGCCATTAGCATGCAAGTATTGTGAGGCAGTAGCCACTGCTGTTTTACAAGCGGATTTAAACTTGTTTTCAGCTCAACAAGAACTCAGACCAGGCCAGCTGTATGTGAAGGTATAAGGTAATGTGTGCACTGATGCTTCTGAGACAAATTTAGACAATTGTTATGTAAAGTCAATCTACTGAGACATACTTGATTGGAAACTATTTGTATAAAGACATCCATATATATATATATATGTGTTTGTGTGTAATGTGGTGCATGGTGTGATGTACTATGTATATGATGCATGCAATGTATACTTGTATGGGGGCGGCAGTGGCTCAGGAGGTAGAGTTCCCGCCCCGCAACTGCAGGGTTGGTGGTTCGAGTCCAGCTCCTCCCGGGAAAAAAGAATCTGTCGTGGTGTCCTTGAGCAAGACACCTAACCCCAAGTTGCTCCCGTTGAGCAGGTATGACATGTAGGTCGCTAAAGGCGTCTGCTAAATGCTGTAATGTAATGTGTAAGTCACTTTGGATAAAAGCGTCTGCTAAATGCTGTAATGTAATGTATAATTTAACCCAGCGTCTTAACCTGCCAAAGGGGGGCGCTATAATGATAACAATTCTCTCAGCTCTGCTCCCTTGTTGCTCCCAGTTACAGTGACCTTGGTACTGATCTGGATATGGTGAACAACTTTGTTGTCTGCCAACAACAAATTCCAGTCATTTTGAATTCCTTGAAAAATGTCTTGTTTTTTCAGAGCAATCATCAACACAAAACTCATTCATGTCAGACAATAAACTACTTTATAGGTTATCTACAAAGCCACATGATCACACAGAGAAAGCAACGATTTCAAATGTTGTGGTAATAAACCCCACTTTAATTCCTTAATATGGCTAAGATTGCGTCCACTTGAATATTAGACTATCCACACGACTTCTTGATTTGGAAAAAGAGATGTTAGCATAATAAAAGATAACAAAACTGTACAATTACTGTATGTTTGCATGATGTGTAATGCTAAAGAAAAATGTTCTGAGAATTTGATATAATGAACCATGAACAGTCTTAGTGCAAATGCTAAAAAATACCTTGAAAATAGTTTTTTTCATTGAACCTTAGGTCTGACTGGTTTAATCCATAAGAGAAACCCTGTGGCTGTTTAGTCACACTGTGGTAACTTGATTTGTTGCTTGGTTATAACATGGGTCATAGGTCAAAACTGGTGGCTTTGTGAAAAGACAAGCACACACAGCTGCAGTATCGCATATAATGCCATTTTAATAATAATTCAGGCAAATCTTGTTTCCACAAATTAGTTTCCACTTTTCCCATCATACCGGAAACTTGCAGGGGACGGCAGCGGCACACAAGGAGATGTTTCCAACGTTGCAAGGGAGGGGTAAACGTCAGGTGTGATGCTGATGAACAGCTCCTCTCTGTCGGGTGGATGGGCAGTAAAAAAGCTCCAGGAAATGTTTTTTACACATCACAGCTCGACCACCTCCAGGTTACAGCGCTGTATCCTTGTTCTGCTTGATTGGAAACTGTTGCATTTGTTCTGGTTTTACTGCAGTACAGATATTTGGTCAAACTTGTGAATAAATATTGTTGTTGAGAATTATTTTGTTATCTTTTGACTGCAACACTAAAGGAACATGCATTCAGGGTTGACCGTGTCATTTGCACGCAGATACTTAGTGTATTGTGTGCCTTTGTTTATGCACTGATAAAGATATATTTGAGTTTGGTGTAATTGTTGTACGCATTGACAGAATTGTTTAATTTTGAAACGTGAGTTAAACATGTTGAGGGTCTTGGGGCCTACTGCAAGTGAGACAGTGGTGTGGTAAACACTTTTACTGTTGTGGGGTTTGTGCTTACAGTTTTGAGAATGTGGCTCGTGTTTCAGGGATTGTGTTTAAGCAATTGAGAAAAACGGTTAATTAAAGGATTCAAGCAGCTTCATAGGGCAGTGCTATATCTTCACCAGCAGAGGGAGCCATACTGCTGTATGACATCAATAACATCACAGATTTGAGTCTGTATACACTATGGTCAGCTCATTCACAGACTGTAGGCCTACCTCACAAACAGCTAGTTTGATCATATTCAAAATGGAAGTCACAGTTTACAAAATAAAAATCTAAAGGGACTGGAACGTATAACCCCTATTATACTGTCCTGGCTAAAATCCCAGTTTATCCATTTAGGATTTAGGTGGAACTTATCAGAATAAAGGTCACCATTTAAATGGTGGTCTACGTTTCTCACGGACAGGAAGGGGATATCGGATAGGAAGTGGAAGAAGGAGCAACACACACACACACACACAAACGAACACAAATGTACACACATACACACGCACATACATGTACACATTCCTCCCACAGCCATCCACTTGCCTGCCCATCCTGTGGCGGCGAGCGCTGCGAGCCAGGAACACCCCCTCTCTCCAGGGCTATAGCCGCC
>OMOT01078770.1:0-10249 GCA_900312575.1 Acanthochaenus luetkenii
AGGGCTCCCAGCACGTTCCCCAACTGCTCAATAAGCTCATCCACCCTGGGCATGGGATAGGCATCGAACTTGGAGATTAAGTTTAGCGACCGGAAGTCGTTACAGAACCAGACCGCTCCATCTGGTTTGGGGACTAAGACAATCGGGCTACACCACTCACTGTGGGACTCTTCAATCACACCACTTTCAAGCATTTGCCTCACCTCTTGTTGGACGGCCTCCTTCCGGGCCTCGGGGATCCGGTAGGGTTGCCGGTTTATCTTTTTTCACGGTTTGGTCATGATGTGGTAGTAGATTAGATCTGTGCGCCCGGCCTCCATGGAGAACACATCCAGATGCTGATCCACCTCAGCTCCTGCCACTGTCCCTCGGACAGCTGCTCTCCCATCGGCACCGTTACTGGCTCGACCTTGGCATGGGTCTGGGGAAAAAAAGCAGACTACAGGACCTCTTGGGCTACCCACTTTTACAACAGGTTAACATGGTATACCTTTATCGGTGGCCGTCTTTCGGGTTGTCTCACCCGGTAGTTCACTTCCCCCACCTTCTCCAGGACCTCATAAGGCCCGTGCCACTTGGCGAGGAACTTACATTTGGAGGTGGGGACCAGCACAAGCACCCGGGCCACCGGTGCAAACTCCCGGGGCTGGGCCCGGCGATTGTATACCCGTTCCTGGGCTGCCTGGGCGGTGGCCAGGTGCTCCCTTACCAGCGGCCACAAGAGGGCCATGCGATTCTGCATCTCCTCCACATGTTCCACTACAGCCCGGAGAGGGGATGATTGGTGTTCCCAGGCCTCCTTGGTCAGGCCCAGCATACAATAGTTCGAACGGCGAGAACCCGATTGAGGCCTGGGGCACCTCCCGGATGGAGAAGAGCAGGTAGGGCAGCAGCTGGTCCCAGTTCTTCCCATCCGCTTCACAGACTTTTTTTAGCATCTGTTTTAATGTCTGGTTGAATCGTTCGACCAACCCATCCATCTGCGGGTAGTAGACCGACGTCCGGATGGTCGTAATGTTCATCATCCGATATAAGTCCTTCAGAATCCGGGACATAAAGGGAGTCCGCTGGTCAGTCTCCTTCGGGATCCCGACCCGCGAACACATCATGACCAATTCGCATGCTATCCCCTTGGTGGCTACGGTCCGCAGCGGGATGGCCTCCGGGCACTTCGTGGCCGCGGTCCAACCAGGTCCATCCTGATCCTGCTGAAAGGGACTGAAATCACAGCCAAAGGGATTAGGGGGCTCCGGAGGTGCAGCTGGGGTGCCAGCAGGCACTTGGGGCAACTCCTACAAAAATCCTCCACGGATTTCTTCACCCCGGGCCAGCAGAACCTCTCCCTGACCCGCTCCAATGTTTTCTCCACGCCAAGGTGGGCGCCCACCTGCTGTGAGTGCGCCAGCCGGAGCACTGCAGCAATTAATGGTTATCAATGCATCTAAATTTCTGATTACAAATATATACTGTATATATATTTTATCCCCTTTTCTCTCAATTTTGTGATGTCCAATTACCCCATACCAAGTCCCCCTTGTCAATGAAATAAATACAATCAGGTGAATTAACTCTTTTATTTAAACAGTTTTGTAACAAATGAGTCACTTGATATAAACAGCTCATTTCAAATAAATAACAGCTTTCTTTTCAATCAGTGGAAAAATTATTATTTTAAAAAATGATAATTGTTTTTGTACTGCATATCAAAACATCTAAATATGTTGCCTGTTGCTTTAAGTGTTGCATTCTGGGTAGTTACGGCAGACTTGTTTGGCAGGTAATGTCGAGTTAGCCGTCACTTCAAACTCAAAACCACCTCTCAGAAAAACGCAGACCTCCGTGACAGTTCTCTTCATGTTGGCGGTTTAACGCAGAGTATGTGTCGCCACATCTCTCTAATAACATAACTATGTAGAACTTTCTGGACAGGCCGCCATTGAGTAGAAAGCTGCTGATTCGCTGATGTCATGATAGTGAGGTGGACAGCGAGGGTCAAAATAGTCTCAGCCGGTCTAAGCACATAAAAAAATACAGCGATGTATTCCAAATTATTTACCGGCCAACTGTAGGGTGACCCCAATTTATTTATGCGCTAAAACCCAAAATGTACCTGCATTTGGCGATTGGCGGGTGTTCATTTTGGACCCTGGTCCCTGTTCCGGTTCCGCCTCCTGACCCCTCTCATTCTCTGCCTCCTCCTGTGCGAGAGGGGCTCGGTCGAGGTCTGGGGGTCCACCTCCTGGAACCCACAAAGGCGGGCGGTTCCGTGGTGCTGGTGTGGCGGCACGGGACTCCCTCGGGCCGGCCTCCGTTCTCTCATCGCCAGCCGAGACGTATCTCTGCCCAGTGGTCTGCAAGCTTAGGGTGGTGAGAGGATATTCCCTCGTCTCACCGAATATGCACCGGACCCCCACGGTTTCTCCGTGGTATGGTGCGCTGGCGAATTCAGGCCTCACCAGGGTCACCTTGCTACCACGGGGAGCCTAAGCCGGGTCGAACCCCCAGTCGTGGTACCGCTGGGCTCTGCTGAACAGTGTGTAGCCGTAACGCTTCAGGATCTCCCCCTTCAGTGCCTCGTAGCTCAACGCCGGTCCGGTGGAGAGGTCTTGGCACATGGTCCGTGCCAGCCCGGACAGGAAGGGAGCCACCAGCCTGATCCACTGTTCCTCCGGCCACCTCTCTCGCTGAGCCGTTCTCTCAAAGGTTGACAGGAAACTCTCCACATCAGTTCAGTACACAGGGCGGGTTCTCAGATAATCCGGGGGTCGTGGCAACAGGAGGGTAGTCAGGCAGGCAAGGGTCAAACACATAGGAGGTTCTCAGACGGGCAAAGCGACAGCACACAGCACGTTCCTCAGTCTGGTCGGTCATACACGGGATATGCAGCACGCTTGTGATTCCACACTTTCTCTCTCCCATGGGTTCTCCTCCCTTGTGTGTGTGCTGTCGCCTTTTTAATCCCGCACATCCTCGTGCGTTGATTTGCCGCAGCTGGCTTTTCTGATCGGCTCAGCTGGGTCGCACCCTGCCATGATCTGAGACCATATATGGGCCTGACCGTCCATCTTGGGAACAGCACATATCGGCCCTCTTTTACCTCTCCTCTCCTATAGCCCCACCGTCTGCCACAATGCGATTATGATTGCCGGCAGCAGCCATTTTCAGATAGTTTGTGATTTGGTCTCAGTGAGTCCTCTTGACTATCGCTAACTTTTCACATATTGAGGAGCTGGTTTTAGCGCTAAAATGCTTCATGAAATACTCTGACCAAACATGTAGGAGTCCTAAAATTAGGACCATTTTAAAGAATGTCTCCTAAATCAGCAACTTGGGAGCTACTTTTAGCATTAAGATGTTTTGTGAATATGGGCCCTGATCTGGTCCAGTCAGTGTTGTCCACCTCTGATTGTTACGGTTGGGGACTAGGGGACCCAAATGCAGAACACAGAGTCAGTTGTAAAAGTGAAAGGAATTAGATTTATTAGGTACAGTCAACTTTATAGAGTTGAGCAGAGACCTGCCCAGCGGTACCCCATTATCCCTGACGACCCTCCTACCACTTCCTGCCAGCCCTCTGCAACAGATCCAATGATATTCCAGAGAGAGCACAGCAGGTGGGTCATCACTGTGGGTGGAAAGACACACACATACAGGGAGATACAGACAGGGAAGTGCTGAAACACAGAGGAGAGGTTTCCCCAAATAACTACACTGGCTGCTCTTGGAGGCCAGGACTTGTATTGGAAAAAAAGAAAGGAGATACTGACAAAAGTATGTTGTCATGGCATAAAAAAATCAAGTCCAGGCACTCGTGGGTTTAAAAGTTAACCTACGCTTATCTGTGTATGCCTTCATCAGAGTTTTTAATGTCTTGGCCTATTTACCTTTCAAACCCACAAAAATGCCTGAACTTGGATTATTTATTCCATTACAACATACTTTTGGTTGTAATATTTCCTTTCACACATTAAAATGAACTAGTTCATGTTCATAGTTCACAATTTTTGTGAGTTTTTAACAAAGTTCACTGTCCCCCAAAATTAACTAGTTCACGTTCATTTCCATTTTTCAAATTCTATTCTTTTTCAGTAGAACCTCCTCCTACCATCCACCCAGCCCCCAATCATTGCCACTGCCCACTTCCCAAACTAAATGAATTACTGTATATACTATAGAATCAAGATTACTTTTAAAAGCCAAGAAAAAACAACTTGTGTTTTACCACTTAAACAATGTGTCATATTATGCAGAAAGTGAAAAAAGAGGTGCAGTAAACTTTGCCTCAGCTGCCTCACATCTGCTGCTGATTGGGGCGGACGTCCGTATATGGGCTTTAGCCTCCACGTGGGGAACGACACGTACCGCCCCTCCTTCACTTCCCCCCTTCTGACCTTTTTGAGTCTGTAACTATGTCTTCTCTATCGGATGTAGTTTACCACTTGTGGTCTACAAACTGCCTTTCAGATAGTATTCCCTCTCGTCTTTTCAAATAAGTATTTGATACAGTTAGTTCATGTATTCTTGATTTGATAAACACCTATCTCATATCTGTTACGGTTGCGTATAGTTTAGGACCCAAGAGCAGACACAGGAGGAGGAGGCAGGAGGTTCCAAGTATAATGGTATTTAATCCACATTAGCAAACTGAACACACTTAATTAACGACCCAGCACCAGACCGACAGGAAGACAAAGACTATATAGACACCAGGGGTAATGACCAGATAAGAAACCGCTGGGAAACAACGGGGCACATGGGAAACACAGGCGCCCTCTGCTGGCCTAAACGGACAACAGCAGAGGAAAGACAGGGAAGACCAAGCGAGATCACCACAATATCAGGATGTGTTCCAGCTGTTTTCACACATGCTGTAGTCCAACCTCTCATTAAGAAGGCAAATCTAGATCCCTCTGTTCTCTCTAACTCTAAGCCTATCTCCAAACTGCCTTTTTTGTCTAAAGTGCTGGAGGAAGTTGTTCATTTTTACATAAAAATGGCCTGGTTTTAAACCCCGACATAGCACTGAAACAGCTCTTTTAAGGGTTTTTAATGGATAATATGGATTCAGGGGATTCCACTATTTTGGTACTTTTAGATTTGACTGCTGCCTTTGACACTGTGGATCATGGGATCCTTTTATCTCGTTTGGAACAGTGCTATTAAAGGTGCTGCCCTAGAGTGGTTTCGATCATACCTGTCAGACAGGAGCTTCTCTATTAATCTCAGGGATTACTCCTCAGATACGACTCACTCACTTGTAGTGTTCCCCCAAGGACCTATTTTGGCCCCTGTTTTATTTTCTTTATATATGCTGCCATTGGGGTCCATTCTCCAGAAGCATAATGTTTCTTCCATTGCTATGCGGATGATGTACAGATGTATCTACCTTTAAAATTTAAATGCAAGGACTCTCTGCAGCCTCTATTAGCCTGTCTCAAGGACATAAAAACTTGGATGGACCTAAACTTCCTAAACTTAAATGATAGCAAGACAGAGGTTATTATATTCGGACATCCTGCTCTCTTGGATGACTACGCTGGTGGTCTGGGCCCCCTAGCCTCCAAAAATAATTCTGCTGTAAAAAGCCTTGGTTTTACTTTTGACAGCGCCTTCAAATTTCAGAAACAAATTAGGTCTGTTGTCAAAGCTGCTTTTTAAGGCTCATAGCCATGGTCAATGCATATCTCCCTCCTAAAGAGGGTTGTACATGCTTTTATAACCCCACGGCTCAACTATTGCAATTTGCTTTATGTAGGCTTAGACCAGTCTGCACTCCGGCATTTGCAGCTAGTGCAGAATGCTGCTGCTCGCCTTCTAACTGGAAAAAGGAAATTTGACCACATCACACCAGTGCTGTCTTCCCTACACTGGCTTCCTGTCCGCTTCAGGATACATTTTAAGCTTTTGCTACTGGTTTTTAAGGTTTTGAACGGTCTGGCACCTCCATATCTAGCTGAACTCCTCCGTGTTCATAGCCCAGCTAGAGCACTCAGGTCAAGCAATCAGCTGTTTCTTGATGTCCCTAAATCTAAGCTCAAAACCAGAGGTGACCGAGCCTTTGAGGCAGCTGGCCCTAAGTTGTGGAATAACCTACCGCTGCATATCAGAACTGCCCAGACTTTAGATATCTTTAAGTCTCTGTTGAAAACGCACCTTTTCTCATAGGCCTTCATGTCATGATGAGCTTAGCATTCAGATAATTTGTCTTTTTTATTGTTGTATTTTGTTATTTCAGTGCCTATACTGTACCGCACTTTGGTTAACCACGGTTGTTTTTAAACGTGCTTTATAAATAAATAAATATATTGCAAAAAATAAATAACACTTGTCTTACAACCACAGCCTTTAGAATTTAGTTGGAACTCTTCATGTTTACTTCCTGTTAAGTTTATAGAAGAAGAAGAATATCAGGAAATATCTTTCTTTTCAATTATACATAGCAGCAATCCTGCACCAATCTAATGACATCCCTTTGTTTATTTCCCCTTTGATGGAACCATCAGTAAGTAACATAATTACTTAACATCTTACCTTTGTATTTGTAACATCAGTTGTCTGATATGGATTTAAATTGATATATATATTTTGATATTATTGCTGGATGTAATGTTGTTAGCTTTAGCACAAGTAGCATCTCAATACAATGCAATGGCTGTGAATTGCAGTGAATACTTACCAGGTGTTTAAGGAAATGGTTGTTAGTACCAATGTTTACATTAAGATTTAAAGTTTCTAAGTAATGTTTATACATAAATCCTATCTAAATATTTACCTCAAGTACCCTGTAAAGGAAAACGTGTGTTAATTTAACCATTTATACTTACCTGGAACCGTTTATTCTTACCTGGAATGGAATAGTAGGTTAACATGCTATACTTATCTGTATACTGTACCTGTGACTGATGTCATGTATGTCTGTTTTTACAGTTTCACACTTTGTATTAAACCTGCTAAATACACACTTGCCTGTTTCTAGTGCGGATAAGAGTTTGGCTGACTGTTGAACTCAGTATAGGCTCACTGGGAGGACATTGAGGGAGAACAATACAGTGAAATGATGACCACTCGTCAATCGATGTAAGTTGGATGTAGAATTCTGAAGCATCAACATTAAAGTCAGGTTAGTCAGCCATTGAACACTTAACTCACCACCAGGCACATTCACCAGTCGTCATGGCCGAAGACAGAACTCACACTAACACAGAATAGAAAGCGGCACATTAAAACAGGTCACATGAAGATCTATCTCTGGCCACTCTCTCAAGTCATCGCATTCATCGCACTAATCACGCTCATCAGCCTTCTCAAGAGCCAGAGCATAGCTGCAACCAAGGCACATGCTGAAGCGCAAGCAGCCCACACTAGAATAGCTTATGCTCAAAGAGAGATGGACCTGAAAGTTGAGAAAGCTCGCCTTGAGGCAAGATTAGACATACTACAGCAAGAAAAGGAAGCCAATGCAGCACTAGTGAAAGCAGAGGTCATGGAAGCAGCCCCGGTAGAATTAGAATCTCAGGAACATTTCAGAGAAATAGAGTTTGTACCCCTGGAATCAACTTCACAGCAGAGAGTCCGTGAGTACGTGGCTAAGCATTCAAACGTCAAGTTAACTGAACACAGAGAGAGAGCGATAGACAACTACACTCGAGGAGCCCATGTCACATCACACCTCAACCCAACCCAGTGAGAGGTATCCCACTGCCGCAGCATGAGTCAACCCCATCATACCTCAGGAGTAACCCATAGCAGTATGTCTCCCCACCACAAGGCAACAGATCAGACAGCGAGAGAATAGGTGTACAGCAATACAACTATCCCCCATACGAAACACATAACACTACAATAGAGCTCGCCAGGTTCCTTGCCAGAAGCCAGCGGGTGACTGGAAGGATGAATACATTTCATGATCATCCGTAGAATTATCTCAGCTGGAAATCCACCTTCCTGGGCATCATCGTGGGACTAGACCTTACAATAACTGAGGAAATGGATCTGATGATAAAGTGAGTCTTGAGCCCTGAGTCTAGTGAGCAGGCTCATTGGATCAAAGCAATGAATGTTCAACATCCTTCTTAAGGCCTGAAAATGATTTGGTCAAAAGAATCGAAGAATGTTAAGGTTCCGGAAGCCATCGAGAGAGCCTTGTTCTCAAAGATCGAGAACTTTCCCAAGCTTTCAGGTAAGGACCATCACAAACTGTGTGAGCTCGGAGATGTACTTCTGGAATTGGAGTACACCAAGCAAGACGGACACCTACCTGGATTGTATCTAACATGTATCTAAAAAAATGAACACTGACCTCATTTGGTATTAAGAAAATTATTACGTTTATTTGATCCAAATAAACAAAACTGTAAGAAAATACACTGGTTTCATATTAACTAAACTGAAACAGGTGCAATGAATTACAATTGTTATTGATGGCCCCAGTGTTTCCCCACGTGCACCCTTGTTTTCCCAGCTGTCTTCCATCAAGTCATTATCCTTAGTGTATTTAGGCTATGTTCAGACCAAATCCGATTTTTGGCATATCCAGATTGGAATCAGATTGCTTTTATCAAGTCTGAACAGCCATCTGTCATCATCAAAAGTCCTGAGGACTACATATTCCCACCAGTCATTATTTTTCGGATGGCACCACACCTCTCGCTGCACAGTGATGCTTGCTGTGACTGCAGCCCGGAACATTGTTGTATATCAGCCTCCTCCGGAGTAGTTCTGCGTCGCTACTAGAGATTGATATGGCGTGAAGGGTGAGATGACAGATGATAGTTACCTGTATTGAAGATTACGTTTTGTCAGTCCTGTTTTGTTCTGAGCCTGCACCTGTCTGCCTTCCTGGCCTGGAATAAACATGTCTGTTTATACCAGAAATCTCTTGCCTCTGCCTCCTGTGTCTGCGCTTGGGTCCTACCTGTATACTGTGACACTAATGGTACATTTATTTGTACGGATGGTTCCTCATTAAACTATAAATCTGATGACAAACTAATTATTAATTTGACTAGTAGTCTGATGAAGAGCAACCCATGCTAAAATCGTCATTTTTGCTTGACCATTTGAAAGTTTAGTGCTAATTAAATCCCAGAAAAATGTAACAACTTCTCAGCAGAACATACATGGCTACAGATGCTGGTATGACATTATGGATTGAAGTCGTTTAGTAAATGTTTTCCTATATTCTGACTTAATGCTATTTTGTAGGTGTCACTTGTGCTCACCTAATCTACTCAAATTGTCTCTCTTTCTTGGTTTGTCTCTTTGTCCGTTTACGTGCGTGTGTGAGTGTAGGCGGGCAGTGATGGGGAGAGCATTGGTAACTGTCCATTTTCCCAGAGACTGCTTATGATCCTGTGGCTTAAGGGAGTCATCTTCAATGTCACCACCGTAGACCTCAAGCGGTAACATGTATACACACACACACACACACACACACACACACACACACACACACACACACACACACACACACACACACACACACACACACACACACACACACACACACACACACATTCACTACAGCTTTCAAACTTGTGAACATGTGTGGAAATATAAGATTAAAAACAATAGTTTGAAACAAAACTAAAAATACTGTGGTATGCATGAAAGCTTTTGACTTTGTTTCCACTCATAGAGAAGCATGTTATGTAAAATGTTGATAGATATTTCTTTATATTCATATTCAAACATTGACATCTAATTTTAACTCTTAATAAAGAGGATTGTTTCTAGTTTCTAGTGTATAGCATGACATTTGTCCATCCAAAAGTGGAATTCCACCCAATATAAAAACGATCAATCTGATTGTCCTATAGCCAAGTCCTGCTCATTCAGTGTCTATAAGCCTCTATATTCTACAGCTGAAAATGAGGGAAACTAAGGAGTCTAATCTAGTACTGCTGCTATGTTTTTTGTTTATAACAAAATGTCTGTGCATTTCAAATTAAAACTGAAATAATTAAACTATACGTTCTTTCGTTACATACATCCAATAACAGACACTTTAGTTCATTCAAGTTTAGTTAATTTAATCTGTTTTGGTATAGTTGATATTAAATCAAACACATTTATGTTAGTTATATACTATCATTTTATATTAGTAATTGTGTTAATTTGGAAAAAATCAATTTAATAATTTATCCTTTATTGTCACACACATGCACAGAGCACTGCACACACTTAGTGAAATTATTCTCTGCATTTAACCCATCACGGATCCCCCCCGGATACACACAAGTAATTGCAC
>OMOT01078775.1:0-10789 GCA_900312575.1 Acanthochaenus luetkenii
GCTGCACCAAACTTTTGGTGCCTTGTTGACACAGAGAAGTACAGTGGTGTATGAACAGCAGCTATGAAGGTTGCTAGTCTGTTTGGTTCAACCTATCTCTGTGAATCAGCGTTTTCTGACATGAACTTCATCAAGAACAAACACAGAACACGCCTCACTGATGCACATCTGAAAGACTCACTCACAGTTGCAGTGTCAAGTTACACACCAGATTATTATACACTGGTGAACAGCATGCAATGCCAGTCTTCCCACTATCAAAGAAACAGATACCAGATGTTGTCAGTGGCAACATGGCAGTGCCATGGCAAAGTGTAATTAAAATATTGAAGAATTGTGTTCAATTTAAAAGTGTGTTCATGACATGTAACAGTTATAATTTTGTAAAAAATGCAGCAGATTTGGTCATTAGTTCAAAATGTGACAAGATTTATTTAAAAAGTGGATTTTTCTTTAACATTACATAATTACATAATTGTAATGAAACTCTCTCTCGCCGTGATTGTGGGGAATGGCATGTAGCGCCCCATCTTTACCTCCTCTCTTTTACAACCTCCTTCCGCCACAGTATGTAAGGAAAACTTTCCAAGAATTCCAATACGTATTCCAACATTTATTCACATCAGGTTTACTAAAGTAACTGTATTCAATACAGTTACTTGATTTTTGTATTCTGATTACATAACGCCGTTACATGTATTCCGTTACAATCCAACCCTGGTCTTTACCATGTGCAAGAATGACAGTGTCATCCGCATACATTTGGGTTTAGAAAGTAAAATAGAACAACTAGAAGAAGATTTTAAGAAGAACAATTCACATAATGTATTCAAGGCGGTGCGTGAGTTAGAGGAAAAAACACAGAAATCATTAATGGTGGTGAAGGACAAGGATGTTAACAAGAAGGTGCAAATGAATGAGGTTTTAGAAATCTGGAAGAAAAAAAATTAAGATGCACCCCAACACATCTTTTCCCCATGACCCCGATACAGTGGACGAAATTCTGGAAGCACCAGATGACAACAAAGATGAGGGTCTTACTATCCCCAAAGACATTACAAAAGCTATCAAATCTTTGAAAAGAAGAAAAGCCCCAGGATCTGATGCAATTACAGCAGACGTTCTGCAAGCTGGAGAAAGATTATGGTCAGTATGCTGAATACGATTTTCAGAAAAGTACTAGAAGAAGAAGACATTCTGATGGACTGGGCAATAATGATGGTCACCCCGATCTACAAGAAAGGGGACAAACATATTCCTGCGAACTATAGAGCTATTGCACTCCTCTCGATCCCATGGAAAGTCTTTAATAAGGTAATATTAGAGGAAATTAGAAAGAAGACCTAAAAACCTAGACCTAGAAAATCTAGTGAATCCCAATTTGGCTTCAGGCGAAATAGGGGTACCATAGACGCTATATTTATTGTGAGGCAGATTATGGAGAAGGTAAAGGAATGAGGGGTGAATGTGCATTTTCACTTTAGATTTTAAAAGTGCTTTTGACACTGTATGAAGAAAAGCACTTTAGATGATGATGAGAGCAATTGGTATCAGTTCAATGATTGTTTACATCATAGACAAAATGTATGACAAGACCAACTGCGCAGTCGTAATCGATGGTCATATTACAGAATGGTTTCATGTCTCTGTTGATGTGAGACAGGGATGCTTACTCTCGCCAACACTCTTTAACCTGTTTCTAGATTTTGTAATGGAGGAAATAAAGTGTCTGCAGGATCATGTAAAAATGGATGAAGATCTGGCCACGGATTTAAGATTTGCAGATGATACCACATTAATCGAAACGATCTGCAGTACTGAATTTGTCAATGGAACAACTGGAGGAAGCATGCAGAAAATATGGTCTGAAAATATGCGGATAAGTGTAGAGTAATATAACCCGATGTAAGAGATATACTGGAGGATGGACAAAGTGTGAAGAAACGTTTTCCTCTGATTATTGGTACCAAATACAACTGCAGATATAAGAAGAAGGATTGCCCTTGCTAGTGTTGCATTTGGAAAGCTAAAAAATAGCATATGGTCAAGAAGAAACATAAATATGAATCATCCCGATTGCAATATATGGTTCAGAAACCTGGGCATTAATAAAGGAAGATTGCAGAATATTACAGGTATTTGAAAATAATTGTCTGCGATCAATTTTAGGAGTCACATTGAGGGACAAGATGTCAATTGAAAAAATACACAGGATGGCGGGGAGTGAGAATAACATACGTCATACAATCCGCAAAAGATGTTTGACGTGGTTCGGTCATGTCTGCCACAGATGACACCCTGGTGAAACGGATCTTCAAAGAAGACTTTAAAAAGAAAAGGGGAAGAGTAAGACCGCCCAAAACATGGTCAGACCTAATAAGAGAAGACAATGGATTACCACTAGCTACTGCTGAAAAGTATGCAAGGGATTGGGAAAGTTGGAGCGGAAAAGTGAACACCAAGTGGGCCCCATCTGCAGTATGCATTGAACTGAACTGAAGTGACATTGTAGATGTAGATCTGATCATTTTTTACAAAGCGCCTCAAAGTATTGTGAGTACATACATTTTTAGCATGGCTTGTGCCAGTGTCAGTGTCATGCTCTAGCCATCCGGATACAACCGGAATCCATTCACATCTGATTGTTGTTGTATAGGTGATTAATTCATTCTTGACTGATTGCTGTTGTTTTATAGGAGTGAGAGACAAGACAAGCATATTTAGATAGTCTGACTGACAGAAGGCTCAGGCTTCCTCTCCATTACACTGCGAACTGCAAACGTTACATTAAAACTTGCCTTGAAACTGAAGGCTGATGCAAAATAGTCCCCAAATCATGAAATCCTAGAGGGGTTGATTAAAGTGTTTGTGAGCTTCTTGTTGGCCGAGTGACATTAGAGCTTTGAATCTTGCCCATGACCTTTTGTTTCATGTTGTTCTCTCTCATCTCTCCGTCTGACTCTCTGTCTCTCCCTCCCATCTTTACCACCACTCTTTCCTGTGCATGATCTAATAAATCACTCTGCAGAGCAGCATAGAGCAGCACAGCATTACCTCTGGAGGTTTATATAATAGAGAGATTATTGTCGGCTGTCTACCATGGGCTTAACCATGCTTTACTGTTGTCTTAAAAGTTAGCTCATTGAGTTATTTTGTTTACAAAAGTGAACATTGTTACATATGATCTTTCCAATGCGATGTAAAAAGAACAAGAGGACAGAGACATAACAAAATAAAGTGAACAAAGTAAAGCCAGATTGCTCTTCATTTCTCTGCTTCTTTTTGCTTTACTTCTTCTATTCTCTACTGACTAACAATCCACTACTAATTGGCACCACAACTGGCCAGTTTATGAAAAAGGGATGCAATTTCAAATGTAGCAAAGTACAGTAGAGTCAAAATACACTCAAGTCAAAGTCAATTCAAAAACACCAAAAACGTACTCAATTAAAGCAACGAGAGGAGTTCATTACTTCCTCCCTTGCATTCTACAAATCATGAGGTGGCTCCTGAATAACAGCTGGGTGACCACATGAAAGGCTCCAGGTTTGACAGTCCTCAATACAATGCAATCCATTCAAACCTGGCCAGTGTAGAGCAGAGTCCTCTGCTTCTTGCCACGTTCACATTCAGCGGATTATAATCATGACTCACAATTACCAACAGCCCTTTGGGCGGCCATCCATATGGGATCAGAACAGGCAGACAGAGCTCAGAGGAATGGTGTGTGTGTGTGTGTGTGTTCTTATGTACGCATGTGCTTGTGTGTGTATTCCTTCTGCCTGTGTGCACATTTGCATTAATGTGTGAACATGTGTGGATCTACAGTAATCTATATTGTCTTTAATCCAGACTAGTCAGCTTGTAGTGAATCAATACTGCAGAGCCGATGTATGTCAGCGCACAGCATCACTCTCAGTATTACATGGCATGAGGCAATCCTCTACGCCACCCCACCCCCACACACTTTCTACAGATGGCTTTCAGGTGATGTTACTCACCCTCTGTTGATTTGTTTGTTTTTATAAACGTATGACCCGGCCATTTCAACAGAATTACATAGATATATGTTTCATTTCTGTTCTGTTTTTGACTGAAAACTGATTTCATCACTAATACATCTGATCAATTTTGTGTTCTGGTAATATTAGCTTGTTAGCTAGCTAACCATTGTATCTAATCAGCTAACAATCACTGTCTTGTTGTAAACAACCTAATGTATCTAGTAGAAGCTGGCATTAGCAGTGGTTAGTCACTTGTTAATATTAATATTAGTTAAAATTAATTAAATTAGCCTGCTGGCTAGTTAGCAAGATAACAATTTGTTCAGGTGAACTGAGCCGACTCTTCTCTTCTGTACAACTCAGAGTGTTTTGGAGTATAGACTAGGGCTAAAGACAAGACAGTTTACTGAGTCACAGTAACCTACACCTGGAAACACATCTATATTATCAGACTTTTACTTATAACATTACTGAATGGGTCGACAGCCACACCACAGCAATCTTCTTCAGGTATACATGTTTTTCTTGCCTGGTTGTCATATATTTAAACATTATTTGCACACAGCCAATTTTCCAATGTACCTCCATAATGGTGCAAGACGTGGTTGCTAGGATTTTATTTTATTTGTTACCATATTTGTATTCAGGCGTAGCAAAGTGCATACCATAGAATTAGAATTGGATAGAACGGACATCCCCATTCAAATCAACGTTCCAGGATGGTCGGCACATTTTTATGTGTATCAAAAATGGCCGCCTCCAACCATCCTGAAACATTACTAACTTCTGTATAAACCGACCGATAAGTCACTGAAGGAGGCTTTTTATGGATTGTTGGACCGATTTGGGTTGAATTGCTTTATATTACTGTTGCTAAGTCGTGACATTGTATTACTTAAACGATCTTGTAACTTTACAAAACAAACCCTTTTTAGTTTAGGCTACAGGGAGGCGGCATCAAGGCGGGGCATGCCAACAAGCTGGTGAAGAAAGCCAACTCTGTGTCTGTCTGTTTGTGCTTTCTCTTCTCTCAGACACCGTCGCAGTGTTCCTACCATGCAGTGGACATGGGTGCTGCCCTGCCTCTTATGGTCACCAGCCCCTGCCCTAGTCCCTATGGTCACCAGCTCCTGCCATTGTCCCTACGGTCATAAACTCCTGCCCTGGCTCTTACGGTCATCAATGCTGTATGGAGTGTCTGTGTCTATCTGTTTTTGCTTCCTCTTTTCTCAGATACCGTCGCAGTGTTCCTACCATGCAGTGGATATGGGTGCTGCCCTTTCCTCTATGTTCATTATTGCTGGCCATTGTCCCATACCTGATGCTGTTACTACGCGATCGCAGCCCCATGTTCTGTGGACATTGTCTCCGACCGTGCCCCCATCTGTCTGCCTCTATCACCTTATCTGTTTGTCCTAGCACCTATTGCACGCTCAGCTGTCCTGGTGAGGGATCCCTCTTTGACTTGGCCCACCCAAGGTTTTTACCTATTAACGTTTTCTTGGAGGTTTTTAGGTAGGCTTGCTATATCCTGCAAAAAATGTATAGTGTGTGTCTTGTGCTTTGTTTTGTCTCCCTATGTCTGAACAAATGATTGTTGTTCAGGTAGATCTAGTTTGGCTCATTTTCTGTAAAGTCCTTTGAGATATGCTTGTGATAAAGGGCTATATAAATAAATAAACTTGACTCAAACTGGACAGTCTGGAGGTAGTGGCAGAGAGGAGGATGCGGGGGAAGATCAACGCCATCCTGGAGAACCCCTCTCACCCTCTCCATGAGCTGAGGCTGATGAGGAGCACCTTCAGCCACAAGCTCATCCTGCCAAGTTGTAGGACGGAGCGCCTTAGGTGTTCGTTTGTGCCGGCAGCACAACTGTTCAACACGGTCAACACGACAAAATGTAAATAAATAAATAACAATAACCCCTTACACATGCACACACACACACACACACACACACACAGGTGTGTGACCGGTAGATCGAGAGCATTGCCTTCTGGCTCAGCTCTCTTTTCATCACAACGGTGCGGTAAAATGAGCACAATACTGCTCCCGCTGCTCCGATTCTCCGGCCCATTTCACGCTCCATTGTCCTCTCACTCGCGAACAAGACCCAGAGATACTTGAACTCCTTCACTTGGGGTCTATTTTACCAGCCAACTACATTTCTTCAAACAGGTAGCCTAACTTTCGAGCCACTTTCACGTTTTAACCAGCCAACTAGACGTTTAGAATAGCCTAGGACTCCAAATGATGGTTTGGTTACCTGCCCAAATGGCTAGTAGAATAGAGAAACTTACCAAATGTAGCCAAAATGTACTAACATTTGGCTTGTGGTCATTTCCTAAAATCCTCCCAGTTGTAAGACCATGTTGCTGTTGTCAGATGAAAGCTTTGTGTCTCCACTTTTCCAGAATTAGGAAACATTATGGTAGCTTCACACTGACAACTATGATTGTTTTTCTAATTCCACAATAGGTTGTAAATGCTGAATGTTCAAGCGAAAACATGGAAAAGGCCACTTGGCATTAACAATACTGGAGGCGGAATTTTTTATTTGCTGAAGCCAAACCACCGAAGAAATTGGTCGAACTAAATTTAGATGGGCGGGCAGACTCAGACTAAAATGGAAGAGGAAGGGAGGACAAATGGTCTAACAGTAAATGGAACAGATGTATGTTAGTTGAAATTCGCGGTGGAGAATAAACAGACAAATACTATGTGCAAACTTCAGTGGTCTCATCTGTGTTTTCACAAAATTCAACAATAATATATTTCTCTCATACAGTATATAGAAGACTAAAAGGCTGCAAGGAGCGATGTCTTTCTGTTTGCATTCTCTTTGCTCATATTTTCACTGGAGTCTTTTCCCACTATACTTTAGCTTTCTTTTTTTTAATAAAAGTGAAGGGACAGTGAAATTGAGCGTCTTTCTCAAATATGAGACATAAAATAGATACACTGACCCTTCCCTAAAATGCCACGGAAGTGAGGAACTTGAGGGACGCTGCAGTATTTCTATTTCTAAAGCAGTACATGGCTCACTGGAGCATTGCCTTCTCAAAATGTTTCACAACTTCCAACACACATATGAATGCACATATACATGCGCACACAGGAACAGAGAGATGCTATTTTTACAAAACAGAAGCAAAACATTGGTTACTTTCTTTCTAAAACCCAGAGGTAGGTAGAAAGAGAAACGGAGCATGAGCCCACACCATGTCAACTTGATGCCAAATCAACAGAGGAGAACGGCTGATATGTTTATACATCCATGGCAAAGACACAAAGCTAGAAGCCTGCATAGGGAGTATTTGAGAAAAGAATAGCTGCACTACTATTAACAAGATATGGGAATAAAATATCTGTTCCAATGATGCAGTAAACGGATGAAACCTATTGTCTAAGAGCATCAATAAAAAAAAGTAAAAAATAAAATCCTTCTCACCTTAGCCCTTATTTTATTAATTTTCCTAGCATTTTGCTCTTACTTGATAATTCTATGTTAATACCCTGACCTTTACCCAACTCAGTTGAACTGAACTTTGGCTTTGTGATGATTATTAATACATTAATGTCCTATGTATCACTGAAATAGGTGGGTGCAAACCTCTCTCTTAAATACTACCTTTAAAAAACATGTCCCTGTATCTGATATTATTTACTACCAAAACTTCAAAACCTGCTGATATCAAATATATTTCTGGGAACAAAGTGGAGCAATGACTGATAAGATATTATTATTTGGTCAATGTGATAAATTATTAGTCGTAGATCACCAAATTATCAGCTTAGAGGGAACATGGGTCTTGAACGGTCCCCTGAGGTGATAATTTGTATTAAAGATATAACTTGCAAACAGATTTCTGGTGAGTTCTGCTTGGTCTTTGTGCTCCATCATAATGCTAAAGACTACAAAACCAAAATTGGAACTTCGGCTAAGGTATGGAGAGTTCCACACCTTGCCATATGCAACTGACGCCCATGTTATTGTCATTAATAAACAGAAAGTAGCGATGGGAAAAAATGACAACGAAAGGGAGGAAAACTTAGTGTTGAATGTAGAGAGATGACAGGAGCAAACGATCGCTGGTTGGCTGTCACAGTCACAGTGTGGTGGATGTTGCTATAGAAACTGGCCATAGTTCAGGCCATAGCAAACACAGGTAAGTGTTTGGGAGAGAGAGAGAGAGAGAGAGAGAGAGATGAAAGATTAGTGTTTCCCTTTACACTGCCCTATATATCTTCCTGTCAGAGATGTTGATTTCCCAAAGTGTTGTGATTAAATCACTGATTCACTCATTAATATTGCTGTACATTTTTATCTGAATTCTGAAGAGAGACAAAGAGAGAGTGAATGAGAGAGAGAGAGAATAAACAGGAAGCTGAAAATCAGGTTAACATTGTAAAGTGTGCAGTGCAGAGCCAGAGCAGCTCAATCTCTAGCTGGGGTCTCTATATTCCCTCCTCATCATCTTTAACCTCAGCACCTCACTAATTACCGTACAGTACTGCCTCTCGCCCTCCGCTCACAAGCACACACACACATATTTTGCCAGGTTAGAATATGGCCTGTAGTCCATGTAGGTAATGAGAGGCTATGTGAGTAGCTCTAGACATCAGATGTACTCTGTGTTTGTTTCTCTTCACCTGTTAACGGTCTGTGGCTCATGCTTTGTCAAGTGGACCACCATGAACATAAAGATGTATGGTTCAATCACATCCACCACATCTGACCTACACACCCACCCACCCACGCACACACACACAGGAAAAGAGAGAGAGAGAGTGATGAGAATGCAGAAAGCATGGATGACCGATTGTGTGAGGACCCTGCTTGGTATTGACCCCCATCTGTCTGAGAACCCTTCTCCTGCCTTGACCCCCGGATTGGACGAGAGCCTGCCCTGTGTACCAACCCCTAGACTGGATAACGACTACCCCTTAAGTGACATTGCCCATAACGGCCTCCCAGAGACAGTAAATAAAGCGCTGTGCTTGGTCAATCTGTGTGTGGACAGCCTTTCTATTATCTCCGGTCATGTAGAGACATCTGAGTGTGCCACATATGGTGGAGAATGCAGGCATCGCTGGGTTCCCGGAGGTAAGAGATCCAACACAGTAGAGAGAATGGAAGGGGCGGATCTGAGAGCGTTGGTTGCCCAGCTGGTGACGAGTAACCAACAGCTACAGGCTCACCATGAGCAAACGATCCAACAGCAACAAGCTCGCCACAAGCAAGCGCTACGCTTCCAGGTGCAGATGGCGGAGAAGCAACGTCGACAACATATCCAGGCGATGGAGGTGCAGATGGCCCACACCGATACCCTGCGGGCGGACTTAGCCCTACACCGGGGAGAGGCCGATAAGACAGCGACAGCTTCAAGGACCATCTGGCCCAACCCTGCACGCTTCCTCGTCAAACAAACAGAATAGGATGAATTTGAGACCTACCTGGCAACCTTTGAGAGGACGGCACGGAGGGGAGGGTGGCTGGAGAAACAATGGGGTGGACTGATAGCCCCATTCCTTTCCGGTCTAGCCTAGACAACATGGCAGGATTTGGTCAGTGATAGGGAAGTGACATATCTCCAGCTGAAAATGGAGATTGTGAAACATCGTGGGTACACGCTGATTACCAGAGCGTAGCGGTACCATGACTGGGGGTTCAACCCTGCCGTTCCACCACGGGGCCAGGTGCATGCTCTGTTTCGGCTCATGAACGCTTGGCTGAACTCGGAGCCACAGGAGGTGAGCCCAACGGAGTGACTGGTTATGGATTGCTACATGCGATCGCTCCCCGGGGAGGCGAGGAAGCTGGCCTGCCAGAGTAACCCCCAGAGTACCGACCACCTAGTGGAAATCGCTGAAAGCTACCAGGCAGCGCAGGGTGTGATGCGTCACGGGAGACCCCGTTCAGAGGAAGCAGGTCGGCCAGCCGGCAGGGGAGACGGCCCGGAGCGACCCTGTTGGCTGCTGAAGGTGTGTTGCGGTTAAAGGAGGCCTTGTGCTTGGGACCGGTGTTGGGCGGCACGGTGGCGCAGTGGTTAGAACTGTCACCTCACAGCAAGAAGGTTGTGGTTTCAAATCTCGCCTGGCCCTTTCTGTGTGGAGTTTGCATGTTCTCCCCGTGTTCGCGTGGGTTTCCTCCGGGTGCTCCGGTTTCCTCCCACAGTCAAAGACATGCAAATATATATGTTGAAGTGTTAGCATGAAGTATACTATCACTCAACATAGTTTTTGTTGAAGTGTTAGCATGGAGCCCACTATCACTCAACATAGTTTATGTTAAAGTGTTAACATAGAGCCTACTATCACTCAACATAGTGTATGTTCAAGTGTTATCATGAAGTATACTATCACTCAACATAGTTTTTGTTGAAGTGTTAGCATGGAGCCCACTATCACTCAACATAGTTTATGTTGAAGTGTTAGCATGAAGTATACTATCACTCAACATAGTTTTTGTTGAAGTGTTAGCATGGAGCCCACTATCACTCAACATAGTTTATGTTAAAGTGTTAACATGGAGCCTACTATCACTCAACATAGTTTATGTTAAAGTGTTAACATGGAGCCTACTATCACTCAACATAGTGTATGCTAAAGTGTTAGCATGAAACACCAGAGCCATGGATACATGGATGATTTTGGTGTCTGTGTTCTCATCACTGAACAGGTAAGTTGACCAA
This sequence comes from Acanthochaenus luetkenii, assembly GCA_900312575.1. Taxonomy (NCBI): domain Eukaryota; kingdom Metazoa; phylum Chordata; class Actinopteri; order Beryciformes; family Stephanoberycidae; genus Acanthochaenus; species Acanthochaenus luetkenii. The sequence goes on from OMOT01078775.1 coordinate 10,700, forward strand.
CAGGACAACCTACCAAAAACTTGGTGTACTTTAATTATACACAGTGCGCACACACACACACACACACACACACACACACACACACACACA
>OMOT01078777.1:0-11443 GCA_900312575.1 Acanthochaenus luetkenii
CTGGAAACCTTTCTTATAGGGGGCATGGTACAAAAAAAGGGGCAAAACCTAGGCAAAGCACAGAAGACGTGACAGTCCGAACGCGGGGCAGAGGAGGGCGCTTACCGACTCGGGGGCTTTAATGAAGACCTTGGTGCGTCCAAGCTGGTACTGATCACGGTCAATGTTGACAGAGTGTAACAGATGAATGACACCTTGTTTCTCGTCTCCTCGCCATGTTGGCCAGGACTCTTTGGTCAGGATAGCATACCTGACGAGCAGAATGATTAGCAGAGATCACATCATGTGCGTAGAACACAGGTGGAGATATTATGTTGGGGAGATGAAAACAACAAGCAAGATAGAGATGGAGACCTGAGGTAGATTTGGACAGAACGGCAACCACAGGACTCGATAAAACACAGTATCAAAACGTGCTTCTGTAAAAGTCTCACACACTTTGCGGTGTGCGTTAGCGGTGTCTGTCCTCAGCAGGCCTGTCCCATCCGTTTTGCCAACATTAACTAAGTGAACACTACCTGACGGGATACAGACACACCCGGCCCTACTGACCATGGAACAACAGTTGCTACTGTCAAATCACAGCTCAAATGCAGTGTGCCCTCACTTCCCGCACTTCACATCTAACAGGTGTTACCTGTTGAGGAACTTCCTGAAGGTTCTGCGGTAGGCGTAACCAGCACGCCTTACCCTGATGTTTTCCTTAAGACCCAGGTACTCCACTTGGTGCTTTACTCTAAGGGCAGGAAAAACAAAACAGAGAGACAATGTCTTTGTCTTTAGGGGGACGTGTGTGAAGAGAACTGCTTAAAGTGTCTGAACGTATGCAGCATAAACATTCACATTTTGCTTTACTTTGATTTATGAACTAGTTTGTAATGTATTATAGAAATGAAAAAATGCAGGGTTCCCACACATTTTTACCAATGAATTTTCAAAACATCATATTTTACCCCATTTCCATGACTTTATTTCAGGTAAGCCTGTATAGCGATCATAGGGCGCAATAATGAGGCTCTTACTCCAGTGTGCTATGCCCTAAGATGTAGCATGGAATATGGGATGGAATGCCTTTGTGTCTACACTAGGGCTGTGCAATATGGACAAAATATTCAAACACAATATGGGTAATTTAATATCACGATAACATATATATCACGATAACGATATATATTACAATATATATAGTACGTTTTCTGTACAATATTTTTACAGCGATGCTACATATGAAGCTCACAGGCCCTTCCACTGGAAGAAAGGGCATTGTATGCAAAACACCCATGTTTCCCCCCCCCCAACAAAAAACCTCAGGCATTACTTAATGCATCCAGGCTTCCTGTGAAAACGGGGGTTCCGCTAATTAAATGAGCCAACCTGAGCCCAACTCACAACAGGAAGGTCATTAGGCTCTGAACAATACAACGGCACCCTGTATCAGCACATGTAGTGCCCAGAGAAGAAAGAGAGGGAAAGGGAAACAGGGAGAGAGAGAGAGAATATCTCAAACACATCCTCCATAACTTGGGTCTTCAGACCAACAGAGGTATATCAGTTGAAAACGTACTATGTTTCATAGCATAATGAAAGTTATGTCCCAGTACTAACCAAGACCTTTCAGAATATCGATCTCATGTTTACCTTTTTGTAAGAACATAAAGTTAGAAAGATGGACAGTTAGGGCTTTCGAAAGTATGACTGTGAGCCTGACAGGGAACATAGTGGCCCGTAGGGGAACAGAGTCAGTCACTTACCGGCTCTCTTCCCAGTCTTTGGGCTTCTTGGTTTCGTTGGGTTTGATGCAACGAATGTAGTGCGGGGTACATTTCATCAGTGTGCTCACCAAGTCGTTGGCTTGTTTCTGAAAGGCGGAATAAGAGCAAAGAGAGGGCGATATGACGACGATGACGACGTCACAGCCCTAAAAACCCACGCTGGGACTGCGCAGAGACTCTAATCATACTGAATAATGAACACATACACATTTATCTTTGTGCTGGAGAGATACTGGAAATCTGCTGTTTTGTGTCAGAGAGGTCAGACGCCTCATCCCTCATTAGCGCTGTCATCACTACCATAACACAGGGTAACATATAAAACAACACACGCCTCAATGACCTTTTCAGACACACAGCTTCCCACAGTGCACCTGACAGGGAGAGAACAGTGGGCAGTTGAACGCACCTTTATTTTGCTGCCTGCGGTTGTAGGTCGACCCTTGGTTTCAGCGTTGAGTTTTTCTGGAAACAGTGCTCTGATGAAAGTGCTGTTAGAGGACAAAGATGAGGAAAGTTAGGACCGAGTTAGGACTAATATGGAGAAGCTGGTATAAGACCACTACTGCAGCGAGGGGTAGTAAAGGGGGTCAGAGTTGCAGACCAGGAACAGTTTTTCACTTAGTTTCCCTGGAAGCCAAAAACTCAACAGCAGTGACCACCTAATGATTAAAGAACCAAGGACATTACACAAAGGTCGCTGGTTTCAATTCCTGGACCAGCTGGGAAAACCTGGGTGGGAGGAGTGAATGAGAGGTGTGTGTGCACTGTATTTGTAGAAACCCTCCTTCCCCAAGGCCATTGCTGTACATAAGAAGGTATGATTTGACAACATGCTGGGTTTCAATTTAAACTAAATCAGGAATGGCTGACTTTCACTTACGGTAATTGAAATATTGTCTTTTGCCCTATAAAGTAATACGGTTTTATTTGTAATCAACAGCGTTTCTTGCTTGTAGTTCCAGTCCGGTGTCAGATCACGTCATAGCGCTGAAACAGCTCTGGTCAAAGTGTTAGATGATAGTTGAAAGCATATCCAGTGTTTTCTGAAATGCTGCAGTGTTTATTGAACTGCTGCAGTGTTTTCTGAAATGCTGCAGTGTTTATTGAACTGCTGCAGTGTTTTCTGAACTGCTGCAGTGTTTTCTGAAATGCTGCAGTGTTTTGACCCTCAGGGCCACCGTACATTTCTCCTCACAAAAACTGACCATCGCTGAATGACAAAGACAAACTTATTATCATCCAATATACTGTTTACAGTATACTAAGATACTGTTGTATCTTATTTTAGGATACAAATATTGATCATATTTGCCTGTGGTCCTTCGGGACAAGTAATGACATTTGCTGCAATTCCTGTGTGAAGTGGGATACTGGACCGTTCTTCAAGAAAGAAAGCCTCTAGTTCAAGCGATTGATGAATGGCAGTACTGACATAAATAGCAGCTTTGTGAAGCTCACAGCGTAACGTTTATGTTCAGTCTGTGTCACAGACGTGTTAATTCAGTTCTGTGCTCGTAGTTTTGTGGTGTTTAGTAACCATCCTGTTAAATGTCCGTCTGTCCCTGTTGGTGAGCTTCGACTTGTGACAACTGTTCGTTCCTCTTTGCCGATGCCGTTTGTCTGCGTTTGGCATGTTGTCATGATATTCAAGACTGTTCCCCTTGCCATGATGCATCTGTAGTTCAGGCACCGACTATATGGACTCTGTGGAACTGTCAGATGTCTCTGCTTTGATGTAGATGCCTTTGTAATGATGATTTAGTTATTTCAAAGTTATCAAAGTCCTTTTTCACGTGGTATTGGTTATTTTTTCCCCCACCGCCTTTATCTGACGCCTTTCTCTCACCTTGGTATTTGTTTGGTTTTAAACTTCATAATCAAGGCTATGGACACAAAAGAAAGGATCGGCAGGTTGTCTGTGCAAATGGACCAGAAGTCTGCTAATACTGTCCAGCTGACAACATTGGTCACTCCTTTCTTCTCTATTTAGACCTGCTGCTCTAAGGACTGAGGCCCCTTCCTTCATCCCCTTGCTTCCTTTATGTGCGAGCATGCTAAAGTCTTTGTATGCCCGTGTGTGCGCGTGTGCATGTGTGCACTGGTGTTTGTGTATATGTGAACGTGTGTGTTGTGGTGTGTGTATATGTTTTAGAGCACGTGTCTGAATGGGATTTTGACATTACCCCCTTTCACGCCTCACAAAACATCAACACAAAGGGGCCAGCGGTGGCTGAGGCCTGTGGGGGTTACACAGACAATGCAGGCTGTTTGCACAGATGGCCACTTTGACACAAAGCAAATCCAAGAAACCATAAGACGGGGGGACCAGACTCCACAATGCGGGGTGACCGGGTAGACCCCAAAAGCCACGTATCTGGACGGGAGCCAGACGTGCGTCCGGGCAGGGGGCAAGACTTAACCCAGCCCTGCACACTTCTATTATGTCCTGCCAGCCTCCAGCTGCACTTGGATGCAATTCTCATTCAGATGTGTTCAATTGTATCCATATGCATCATAATAGAAGATTCCCTTTAAGTGAACACTAAAGAGAATCCTCACCACATGGCGTTGCAATATGCCAATAGGAGTTACTTACATTTCACTGCTCTGCATCAACTCAATGAGGTCAGTAAAAAGAACATCACGGTTCCTCTCACAGAAACCCTCGGCATTGTAGGACACCTGGAGGAGAGATGCACAGAAAGATCACTAAGGGTTGATGATTATCAGAGAGGGTGAGGTTGAACTATTAAAAAGTGTAGGTGGCCCAGCAACACGAACGATTGACAGCTGTGAGAAAATTAAAACCGAAACTTGAATTTTATGGGAAAAGAAAATGAAGGGATGCAGATCCAAGCTTTGCACCAACCAGGGTTAGCTTCCTTATAAAACCAGTAGTGGTTATAAAGTGTATAAATTAAACAGTGTTATTTCTCCTATAGTCTAAGATTGGAGGAATGTTCCAAGCCCGGACTTGGGAGCCCCTCAAGTCTTTATGGCACGGCTCATTAGGCCTGCGGCATGTGTGCCAGGCTGAGGCCACCGCACATCTGGAGAATGACATGGGACAACCCTGGACCAGGCCGTGAGAATGACAGAGTGAAAATGAACATAAAAATTGGGAGTATGATGAACTGGGTTAAAAAACGTGTGACATTATAACAGCGTATCCGCAATAGGGAAAGAGAGGGGGAGGGACTGCAAAGATAATCAGACAAAGACGAGAGACGGGAAGGACGGCAGGAGTTGAGTGTGCACTCCCAGCTCTTATTTTAAAACTGGCCCTCCCTCACGCCCGCTCTGAATCAGCAGTGAAAACCGGCCAACAACAAAACAGAAACCCACATGGCAGAGGACAAACAATCTGACCAGTAAGCACTCTGCAATTCAATGGCCTAATTTGTTGGGGAATTTGGCCCATTGGTCACCTTAATCCAAAATGTGACGAGACGATTGGCACCAAAATCCTCTCGGTGAGTCCGACAGATAGTTCTGTCCGGTGCGCATACAGTATGTTAAGTAATCGTCGGCGACAGCATTATCCAATACGTGAGAAGATGTAGCAGCTTGTTTAGGGGATTGGTAGAATAGACAACTTGTATAGACAACAAGAACTATACTATACGTGAAGTTAGCCAGACAGCAAAGGTGTTTTGCACCGCTGATTTGTAATGGACTTCACTATGAAGCTACAGGCAAATACCAATCTTCATACTTTGGATAATGCTAGTCGCCTACGATTACTTAACATGCTGCATGCTAAAGCGTGTGCGCCGGACAGAGCTCTCTACCGAAGACACGGAGATGCCAATCCAGTCACATTTAGAGGCGACCAATGGGCCAAACTGCCAAAAAGCCTGTGTCGTCCTTTCAATGAGTGCAGCCAGACCGACCTTTCCCGCATAGTGGTGGATGATGAAGCCTTGGTTCCAGCTGTTGAAGTGCTCGTGGGTGTTGATGGCGACACGGAGCTTCTGCAGCATGGTCTGGTCGGCTCCCTCGCCCACCGCGTGCATGGTGGCACACACGTCATCCAGGATGCTCATGATGCCAGGGGGATTCTGGGATTGTAAAGAAACAAAGCAATATTTCACATTCGTATCACATTTACAGTTTTCAGAGCTTACATCCACAAATAAGTTACTAAGTACTCGAACACCAATCACCAACGGGCTGCCCCATTAATCAGTAATCCTCTCACTCGCTAACTTCCATTTTCATTTAGCCTGCAAATTATTGTTCCGACACATATAGCAACTCAAGCAAATGCAGCTGAACATTTATTCTATGGATTTTGTTCTGGTGACACTTTTTGAACTTGCAATTATTCATAATATAGAGAGTCGGAAAAAAGCCCAAATGTCAGATGTGTCACACTCCAGGGGTCATGTAATGTCAGAGGTTGATGGTTAACCAAGTCACATTGGCTAAGTATAGTGAAAAATGTAACTGTTATAGTGAAATTAGGTTCAACTCCTGAAAGAATGTATATGTATTCAACTATATCTAAATCTATATGTCTGCATAAGACATGAAGAATCTTCATTTCATTTTTTGGGGGGAATTAACAAAAGGACACGTGAAAGCTACAAATGTAACAGTAGAGCAGCTTCAAAAAGACTTAACACTGCCTCTCTCAAAACACCACCCACCCACATGCAGAATGATGTCACACACACAACAGCCTCACAACAGTCACACACTGCCCTATTTGGCTCCATTATGTCCAAAGTTGATCATTGGCCTTCAGAGTGCACAGTGGCACAGTGGTAGTACTGTCTCTCTGAATGTGTGGCTAACTCAGAGAACTCAAGTCTCTGTTGAAAAGGCACATGTAAACTTGCAACTGGATTAACCTCATGGGCCTGGTGAAACGCTGAACAGGCACTGATACGGAGCCCCTGCTCCTCTCAGATGGAGGCTTGTTTTCAAGCCCTCGTTGTGGATTTCATGGATTAGACCTCTCAGTGGGACAGATAAATCAAATTAAGAGGCATGTCGGCACGTTTGAGGATGTTAAGCTGCTGGTCATGGGAAGAGTGCAGGAACTTGGCAAGCCATTGTGTAACTCAATTTACAGAGGGTTAGGTCCAATTTGTTATAGATCACAAAAGCCTGACAACGGTTCAACACCACTAGGCACTACCTTTTTTAATAGTTTGGGTTCTGTATATTTTACCAGTGGCGAGCGGTCATAATACGCTATGAACGCGTCGCGTGCCCAAGGTATTTGAAAATGACGAGAGAATTTACATATTACAATTTCATTTTAATTTTTTTTCAACTTCAATGTATTCTTTTATTCAAATTAATATAAGCGTTATTTAAATTAAAACGTGTCATTTAAATGTTTGTTTCTTACTGTCCAATTATTTTCTTTTCAAACTGCAATACTGCGGAGGGGACGCAATATAAAATCCTTGCCGTGAGCCTTGGGGGACTCCGTAGAAAAGCTGCCAAGCTGTCAGCTTAGTTCACGCATGCGCTCCTTTGTCATTTCCACATTCATGCATGTATCCTCTGACCGTGAGAATGGTGGGCAGAAAAGCTGCCTGTGAACCAGCTTATCTTGGAAAAACGCATGCGCACCTGAATTTCCCCTAGAGGATCAATAAAGTGCAATCTAATCTGATCTGATCTAATCTGATGTTATCCTATTTCATTGTGAATGTAAAGTGAACTAATGAGCCTGCACTCACCACTTTGCTCTCGATGAGATCGCATACAATCTTGTTGTTGAAGTATTCGATAGCAGTCCACTTGATGCCCTCCTGTACGTACTCCTCCTACAAGAAGACACGCGAGGAGAGAGCTGGGTCAGAATACAGAACAACTCACGAGTAATACAAAAGGCACCGCAGCGGAAAAAGAAGTGCGACGAGAAACATTACCTGCTCTGCCTTTAGCGTCAGCTCAATAAATATCTGCTGGAGTTTCTCATTCACAAAGTTGATGCAGAACTGTTCAAATCCATTTTTCTGAGAGAGAGACAACATGTTAGATCAATTAAATGCCATACAGACTCTGGGAGCTTTGTCACGCGGATATCCTCTAGGCTCAATGGGTTTGGTTTGAAGGGGAGGCCACACACCAGTCTGCCTGGTACTGAAGGAAGAACCATGGCGTACAACTCACAGTGCTTACAATAGACCTGAGGCCCGAGCCTCGTGTGAGCTTCTTATGACCTCTGGACATCAAAACACAGACGACTTATTCTAACTGTATACAAACTGAAAACCTACAAACTGAAAGACAGACATAGCCTATCCGAGCAGGTTCAGTATCATTTGAGGGAATGCTATCTAATGACTGATCTGTGTGTGATATGAGGAATCAGAGCTCTTGTACGTTAGATATACATTTGCAAGCCAGCATTATAAAGAGCTTCCATTCAGTTCTCTTATCAAGCCCAGTCCTATCAACAACCCCGGGAAAGACTGGTAAGACTTCTTATCAGACTAAACAAACATATAATCAGATTAGAAAGGCATGTTGAAGCCTGCTGTCTCAATCAAGAGATGGGACTTAATCCACGTACTTCATAAATCTGATCCTTAGCGTTTAATCTGTTTAAATGCTTACAGTTAATAGTCTAATTCTAAGTCTAATCTATGTGTTTGGATACAGAGCAATGTGTCCACTTGTGGAATGGCCACTACCACTTACTTGGAAAATTTCAAAGCCATAAATATCCAACACTCCGACATTTAATTCCCGATGATCCTTCACCATGGCTTTGTTGATGGACTGAAATTAAAGGTACAGTGTTATTAATATTATAGGTTTATTACAAGTTATAACAGGTTTGTTACTTATAGCAACAGTCTAGGTTTATTATAACTGTACTGTATTGGCAATATTAAAGTTGCACACATTGAATCCTGTACAAACATTCAATCATACCGCTACTAGGTAGTCAAACACCCGTGCGTGTAGGGCCTTGGCGAGCGCGTCACGCGTGTAACACGCCTGCTCCACGTTCAGTGTCACGTCAATAGATTCCAACGCACTTCCCCACTTGCTGTCCATCTTACGGCTGGTCAGTTTCTCCTTCAGACGCTTCTGGTCAATTCCAAGCAGAAACGCAGGGAAGGCTAGAACTGTAAAAAGACAGAAACAAAGAGAGAAAGAGAGAGAAAATAAAGAAAAAGTAAAGAAACAGACACTGCAATTGTCAACAATACAACAATTCCTTCCAAAAATCATATTCATAAAAACATGTCTTGACCTCACATTTAGTCTGAAAGTGTGTACGCTCAGTTGGACAGTTGAAGTGGCATAACTGCATGCTACAGTAGGATGACCATTATACGCCTGGGGGAATGTATCTTATACTGTATATATTGATGCCTATCACGTCAGTCTTTTTGGTAGTATTTTACATAGCCAACAATCAATTCTGACAAATAATGCATTAGCTTAAATAAGCATGCCTAATGTTTTATTGCTGCAACACAAACAATGCTGCTACAGTTCTCTTTCACTCAGCTCATTCTGTTATGACATGCTAAGTTACCATTAGAAATGAGAAGTAAAGCAGCGCACTAGTATTGGGCTAAGAGACTGCACATTTCTCAAACACCAATATGCAAATCAACATGCAGGACTTTATTTGAATGGAGGCCTGCATGCAACCATTGCATATCACTGGGGGGCCAAATGTGTGTGTTATTGTGCATTTAAAACACACACACATCGGATTTTGTGCTCATATCAATGGGGAGGAAAGTTTCACAAATCAGAGACGCTTCCATTGATAATCTCAGCACATGAGTTTGTGGTTGTTTATGGACATTCTGCCCACACCGCTGAAAGAAAAAATCTTCTGGAAAGAATGGAGTAGATACGTTTGGAATTACAATTGAATGCAAAGTAGTGTGTATTGGGCTAGCTCCTGAAAGAAAGTGAGCATACCATGGATCATTAGCCCTAACCTGGCATTGATATTGTCCCCTGAGAGCCCCTCCCTGCCTTATTACAGTGACTCACTTCCCCTAGAAGGAAATGGCTCTCAGGCCTGCAGTCTCACTGTGTCTGGGAATGCATCAGACCACTGCAGTAGCTCCCCTTTTGGGACGTTAGGGTAAGACTGAGCACACGTCCACTTCGATCACGGGGCAAAGCCGGTGTTGCATGCAGCCAGGAAAGTTATGGGTTGGACGGTATGGACTGTGAATTTCAATACAATACTCAAAGAAGGCATAACACTGTTGCCGTCATTTAAAAAAAAAGATGAACAAATCTGTGGTGAAAATGGATGGAGATATTTTCCCATTGAGATCTTAACATCTCTATGGATGATTTAGAGTTACATTCCCTTTACAATTGGTTGTTGAAAAGAAGCATATACTTGTTTTCTGTGCTAGGGAGAGCTAGCAGTGTTTGTTTAAAGTACATCATGATTTTATATTTGGAAATATCACGTTTTAATTGAAAGAGATGCATCAGCTGAAATGTCCAAGTTTAAAAATGTCGACAAAGACAAAGCTAAACACATTTTTCCACAGAAAAGTGGAAGATCCTCAAATACTTTTTGGGCCAAAATAACACATCACTGACAGACTCAAGTTCCTTTTAACCCAAAATAATTTGTATAACAAAGTAGTCTCAACGTGTCTTTCAACGAGAGATGGGACATGTTTTGCTGAGCGCGAGCCGACGTTTACGTGGATTTGGTTGGTGTAGTTTCGTACGGGGAGCCAGGGGTATGGATATGTGTAACACGCTGCAGATTAAGCAGACAGGAAGTGAGACTGGCGGGAACAGGAAAGGCAGAGATTACGGAGCGCCGGTGTTACGTCTGCACAGAACAGAACGAGGCTTTGTACCTCGGCAACCGCATTCTCGTCGACATCATACAGACTGGATGGGTGGGAGGGAGGCAGACACGGGAGCCGCGTAGCATGAGAAGGAAGGAGGAAGGAAAAGGAGAGAAGAATATAGTGAGGGAGTGAGAGGGGGGAGAAGGCGAGAGGGAAGGGGACAGGAAGAGCTGCATTTTTCCAAGTAATTTTAGTCGGTGATGTAATATGTCCAGACCTTCACTAATAGTGCGTTCTATTTTCTGCAGTAATCCAGCATGGCCCGGATTAGTCCAGACACTTGGCTGCAGCCCCGTATGAACACGACAAAACTTTGAGGAGTCAAAGAGCTTAGAGAGAAATATACTGCAAAACCAGCAAGACGAGATGCAATGGTAGCGAGAGACGTACTGCATCCCAAACCCCACCAGCGCCATTTAGCCGTCGTCCTTCTTGAACCCCACAATCATCATCACAGAACTGTATCGGTACTTACACTCTTCGCTCTCCACGGCAGCGTAGTTCCCTGCCTCCCTGAAATTGATATTTCCGAGGTGTAGGACTCCAGCCACGATCTGAAGGACCATTGTGCGGTCCTCCCCTGAGATGCCGATCACAGCCATGGCATGCTGGGAAAAAGCAAAGGGAAGAGATCATGTTAAATCGGGGCGGCAATGTGGGTTTACTTACTCCTGCTGTACCTAGCTTATATCCTCTAATTACTCTTCTTGCAGTTTTACTGGTAAACAAAAACAGGTGGAGAGTGTTGGAAAAGAAAACACAGGGGGATTAGTAAAGAGACAAGGGGATGTAAAGAAAAGGCCATAAGCCACATTGGAAGCAGAACATTAGGGGGGCAGTGGTGGG
>OMOT01078794.1:0-11692 GCA_900312575.1 Acanthochaenus luetkenii
CTGTACCCCCAGTCCGTATGATGACTATTGAAGTCGCCAGCATACACGGCAGGGGCTGGGGCATCTGGTAGCGATGTTGGCACAACCTACTTGGAGGTGGTTTGTAAATGCTGACGATGGTAATGTCTTGGACTTTGGTTGAGATCCATTCTACCTCTGCGCCCTCTGGAGATTGTCCTGCAGCTGACCAGGCCATATCCTCGCGGACAAATGTGGCGATGCCGTGGTGTTTGTCGGTGGTGTGGCCGGCCAGTATGTACCCAGGAACCCTTAGGATGTTCTTGTTTTCCTGGTGGGTCTCCTGCAGGGCGATCACAGTCACATAATTTTTGCTGGCTAATTGCTGAAGGATATCGATCTTGGCGATGGTGAAACCTTCGGCATTGAGCTGGAGGAGTGCTAGCGCTGGGGCTAGGGTCTGTAGACGCTTTGAAGATATTTGTTTCACGTAAGAGCATGCAACCTTGCAGCTACTCTTTAGTTACTCACAGGAGGGTCCATGTGGAGGCTGTCTTCATCCCTCCCTGCATCTCATTTAGATCAACAAATAAAATAACAAAATCCTCTGTAACCACAAATCCATTACCATTCAACATTTCCTCTGTTTTTCCCACACTTTCTCAAACTTTTCATCTGCACCTTCATATGCTACATGTGATACACACCCATAGGTGCTTAAAAAACTTCTCATCACCGTTAGCGTTAGCAAAATCATAACATTCTTGTGTAGCTGGAGAGGGATTAATACTCCAACAATATTCATACCATCAAAATCCTCGCATTGAGCTGGACACAACTTTGTCACTTTGCACTTTATGGGTATTCCTGAATGCAGATCTTAGTTCTTTGAGACATTTGAAAGGCTTCATTTGTTGATCTCAATGATGATAGATTTCTGGAGAAATAATCATCAAACGTCTCTCCTGGCTTTTGCACGCACGTATTCCCAGTTGTCATATTTATAACTGGTTTAAATAGTCTCTCAAGTGCATCACACAAAACTCCCAATTGAGTTTGGTAAAGAGAGCCCCGTGTAGTAGACTATAGAGTAGTCAGATTCCAGTTAGCAGGCTTAACTCCCCCTCCAGGCAAGACCCATTTTAGTCACACAGACATGCTCTAATTCATCTGCAGTCGGGTTGGACAGTATCACCATCGTCTTTAGAGCATCTGCAAACACTTTCCCATTAGTATTAGGCTCTGGAAGCATATCAATGATAGCATGTAGCTCTGCTATCTTCCATGGTCTATAGACATGTTGAACACCCCCATTTTCCTTAGGGCATTCTATCATTGGACCAAGTTGGACCAATGAGCCATCGAAATCACCTTCAACTGCTTTTCCCTGTACAGCTGTAGACGGGGAATCCACGGTTGCAGTTGGCTGATAGACAGCTCCTGGCCTAGTTACACATAGGTGACCGAGGACATAAGATGTTTTTCTTCTTACTACTGATGGAATCTGTGATGTTTCTTGAGTTGTAAATATAGATGGATTCAAATCTTGGTTCAGTAAGTTAGCATATGGTGGCGGTGAATAGGGTATACGATGGCTAACAGATAATGCTGTAACATCTCCCTTGACGTCAGATACTCTAGGTGCTCCTCCCATAGGTCCATCTTGTCATATATAATATTTGCTGGATCCTGAAGGTTTTTTTGACGCATGGCGACCTTATCACAATTAAGTATAACTTTATAACAATATTTATTTATAGAATATGTAATACATTTTTAAAGTTATATATAGGCTAATAATATCCTCAAACTATTTCCACCTTACCTTATAATATCATCAAACTATTTCAAGAGGCTTGTCATAAGCGTGGCACCTTGTTGTGTTTTGAAAAAGCAGGACAATCAGAGGAGAATCTGTTTTACTCTGTGGTCACTGCTTCTCAGTGTGAGTCACATTTGTGCCTTGGTTTTATGTTCCAGGACACTGAAGGGGAATTACAGAGCTAGGGGATATGTTTCTCTCTGTCTTTCTCTTACTCACTTATTCTTTATTCTCTATCTTTAACCCCTCTTTCCCTCTCTCTTGATCTGTCTGTTTCTCTCTTCATCTCACTCACGCTCTTGGTTGTTGTTTCTCTTCTTTCTCCAGAACATCGAGGACCACGTGGCCTTTGTAATCACTGTGCCCACGGCGCTGGCCATCTTCCTGGCTGTGTTTGTGCTGGTCTGCATCGAGTCCATCTTCAAGAAGCTCCTGCGTGTTTTCTCCCTGGTCATCTGGGCCTGCCTGGTAGCCATGGGTTACCTGTTCATGTTTTCTGGCGGTATCATCTGTCCATGGGATCAGGTAAGGCACTTTGTGTGATGGATCTGTACGTTTTGAGTGTTCCTGCTTTTTATTAGATATTATACAGTATAATAGAGAGATGAAGGGATTGGTTGGCATGAGTCTCTCTGCTTTACAGTATCAACAAACCTAATGAGGGCCAAATGTAATTAAGCAAACAAACAAGATGAGATGAGATGGAAATCTTGGCCAGTTGATTTTGGGTGTTGCTGATGCATGTTTGCTGTTCATTTCCTTGCCCTTTTTGCCATTTCAATCAGCTGAGGTGTCATGGGGTGAAGGATAACATCCGAGGCGATATTGTTGGCCTTGAACGTGCACATTTTGTGCCCCTAGCCATCTCTATGCTTTCATAAGATCCATGTCAGATGTTTTTTAAAGCAATAGTGAGCATATTTATTTGTGTTACAAATATGAAACATTTTCCCGATTGGCAGAATCAGCGTGAGATCTGGTAACAAGAGGAGCCAGGGATTTGCCAAATGCATAGCTGCACCCAACCTCAATGTGAATATTAAGTCTATGATAAAAAGGAGAGATCCAGTGAGTCTAGTCATGAATATGGATTTATGTGAAACAATAGATGGGGTTTCAGACAGCCTGGAAAATCTAATCTCCTGTGGCTTTATTTCATGTCTTGTAATTCCTGACCTATATTCCAAAACAAGCTCTCTTTTAAGGTTCAGACTGATCACATACTGCTTGAGTATTACTCCACATTACATTATGCTATGGCCTGAATGAGTGCCTGGAAATAATATACGTTACATTCAATGAAGGGCTCTAAAGATAAGGGTCAGAATGACATTAACAGGATTTAAACCAATATTATTAAAAGCCTGGCCATCTGTGACTCAGATTAAACAATTAAACCAAATTAAACCATCTTTATAAAAATGTTAAACCATCATTATTATAAATAATAAGTGTCAGGCTTCTGCATAATTGTCAATCATCACACATGACCAATTATGACTATTGATTATGGAGCCATTGCAGTTCATTTAAACCTTTTACAGAGGGTAGCTATCGTCTAGTTTCCACTACATGGCCAGCCACAACTACTCAGGGCTTTCTCAACTAATACACCACCAATATTAAACATGAAACCACTAGTGGCCAACACAAGCATCAGTGATGTATTCATATAATTTCAATGCATTATTAATTTTCATTGTTAATGGCATCCCCAAAAAATAAAAATAAAAATAAAGTGTCTCCCTCCTCATGCAGTTGCCTTAACAGATAAACCTGTCATCAGCATATAAAATAATGCTTCCGTTTAAAACCTGAACAAATTCACTTGTTTTCTGACCCTTCTAAGCCTCAGTTGGCCATGTGTATGTGTATTATTTATTACATTTTATTGAGCACTTTTTTGTTGATTTTATCAAATCACTAAATCAAGTAAACAATCAATCAATTAATTCAAATGCATAACTTATACAATCAGATAACACCATATCGTAGAATATGAAAGAAGGGGTAGGCATACAAAAAATGTAAATAGAAAGTTTGAACATTTGTCATTGAAACAGTTGGTAGTATTGAATCATCTGGTATCAGAAAGGGATAGAATAGGATTTAGTCGGACATGAATAGAATAGCATGCATTTGAATGGAAGAGGGAAGAATAGAGGCTGCACAACAAAGAAGAAATTGACGGTTGGATTGTTTGTAGTATGAGTCAGAGGTTGTCTGTTGGCTCATTGATAAACCTCTTCTTTGGCTCTGTGAAGCAGCTTTCTGCGAAGACAGAAATCATATGGCCATGGACAAGGTTTTGGTTAAACTGACAATTCAATGAGCTTCTTTTCAAATAGATTATACTTTTGTGCAGTTTGGTGGACAATTTTATCCAAAGCGCCTTACAATGGAGGTAGAAGTGTGCATCAACCAAAAAAGACTTGATTGGTGTTCTTAACTAAAAACAATCAACTTAGAGGAAAGAAAAGTAGCACATCCAAAAAATAAAAGTACTCACTTTTCACTTCAATTTATAGGCACGCACACACAATAATGCTGACGCGTTTCGGCCTATACAGCCTTCATCAGAGCATCTGATGATTGCGCAGTTATTTTTGGATGTGCTACAATACTGTACATTTATACAAATGTAGTATGGATGCCCCCAGTAGCAATTAATTCCCTAACCCTTGCAGTGTTGGTGACATGCTGCAAGATTCATTTAATTCTTAGGTGACTTTTTATGATTTGCTGCTTTATTGCACTTCAGAGAGTGACACAACAGATGGTAGAGCGAGAGCGCAAGAGAAAGTGTGAGGGTATGACAGATGACAAAGATCATGAGCCACTCCAATGTTGAATGCAGGCTATGCGCCTCAGCCCTAGGAAGCCCCACATACTGTTTCTTCATGCTTGCTGCTGCTGTGCTGTTGTGCCACCCAAAGGATGAGTAGTTTGGAAAATAATGCAGTACTATGGCAGAGTGGATACAGGAAAGCGTATCGACTCACCATAGCATGTGACAGAGATCTGATTACATATACATAGATCCGTGCAACCAATCGCTTGGAATCTAATTTCCAATTAATTAGAAAGCAATGAACAGATCCTATCGGTATCACATTGGTGAAAAAACGAATCAGGCAGTGTAAATGAAGCCTAGCAGATATGTTGTGTAAAACTGTTTTGTGTCACTCAATAGATGACTTCTAGGCATGCATTCATAAAGCTTCTTAAGATCAGACTGCTGAAGGATCACTGACCCAGTCCTACTTGGCCGTCTCATTGCCAGTCTGTTGATCTGAGACCAGTTTGCCTATAGTCACAGTGACATTCCTATGGCTCATTATCCAGTGCTGCAACAGTAGCAGAGGAGATAAGCATACTATACTGTGCATTTACCATCCAGTATAAGTAAATATTAATTTGGGTGATAGGTGAGTGAGAGGTGGTTATGCAGTTTGCTTCAAACTATTCGAAATGCTGTTAACAAAACAATGGGCGTATTATAACACAGTTATCCAGGCCATTCCTTGTACCTTGGATTTCTTACATAATTATTTCTGGGGCCCATACTATATTCAGTAGCAACAGTACAAGAGCGGTTAAATTACATTACAGCATTTAGCAGACGCTTTTGTCCAACGCAACTTACAATAAGTACATTTTGTCAACAGTAGTCAAACCAACCGAATATCGGAGTCTTCATCAGCTAAGCCTTCAATAGGAATAAGTAGCATTCATAGTTAGAAGGATTTTGAAGAGTGGAAGGGGACCCTTACATGTTTGATGAGTCAGTTCAAGTAGGTTCAAGATGGGTTTTTAGTCTCCGGCGAAAGATGGGTAGCGGTTCAGCCGTTCTGACTGAAGGGGGCGCACGTTCCACCATTGTGGTGCCAGGGATGAGAAGAGTCGAGCTTGTTATGAGTGACTTCTAAGTCCACGAAGTGGGGGGAGCAGACGAGCTGGAGTTTGGAACCTGACCAGGGATTGTCGATAAGGAGGGACAGATCGATGTACTGCCCTATAGGACAATACCAGTGTCTTAAATTTGATGCGAGCAGGGATGGGAAGCCAGTGAAGTGACCGGAAGAGGGGAGTGACACGGGAAAATGTGGGTTGTTTGAAGACCAGCCGGGCCGCAGCATTCTGGATGCGCTGTAGAGGTCTGGTGGCAGAGGTGGGTAGCCCGGCCAGAAGAGTATTGCAATAGTCTAGGCCGGACATGACAAATGTGTGGACCAGGAGTTGCGCCGCTTCCCTCGTAGGAAACGGGTGGATTCTGCAGATGTTGTAGAGTGAATACCTGCAGGAGCGGGTTGTCGCAGCAATGATGGCAGAGTAGCCAGCTCACTGTCCAGGGTCACTCCAAGGCTCTTGGCAGTCAGTGAGGGCAGCACAGTGGTGTTCTCAATGGTGATGGGGAAGTCAATGTGAGTGCAGTTTTTTCAAGGGAGAAAGAGTAGTTTGGTCTTGTCAAGATTGGGCTTTAGGTGGTGCAGAGACATCCAAGCACTAATGTCTTTAAGACATGCTGTGATGCGCCCATCACTTTGCATTTCTGAGGGAGGGAAGGATAGGTAGAGTTGAGTGTCATCAGCATAGCAGTGATAGGTGAAGCCATGAGAGGAGATCACATGGCCAAGGGATCTGGTGTACAGAGAGAACAGTAGGGCCCCCAGGACCAAGCCCTGGGGGACGCCAGTGTCGAGAGAGCATGGTCTGGACAGGGATCTCCTCCATGTGACCTGGTAAGAGCGGTTAGTCAAGTAGGAAGCAAACCAGGAGTGTGCAGAACTTGTAATGCCAAGTTCAGTTAAATGTGACAAAGAGTACAAAGAAGAATAAGAAGAAGTCGCCTTCTACACTGGCTACAACCTTATGCATCAGGCAACACGGCTCACTGCAAACAACACAACACATTACTTCTTCATTATTTGAAAGCCTTACTTTCATTCGACAATACTTGATCAAATAGATGTCCAGTGAGGACTCATCTCTCATAAAGAGGTAGCTCGAAATTCATTGATTCACACACCATTCCATTCACTCCCTTCTTTCACTCGCAGGCTAATGTGCCTTTGCTGTTTTCTGATTGCAGCATCATATTCATTAACACCGATAGAGAGACTGTTGTTGACAGGCACCTGTACGGTAAGTGTTTTTAGGAGCTTTCTGCCATATGGTACATTAAGGAAATGGACCATTAGCTTTCTCACATTGCTCCACCTCAGTATACGTGAATCTTATTTTCCATTGAGGAGAACAAAAAACCTACTTCTTCGTTCTTCAGTATCAATTGAATGAATGTGAATTAATCCAATGGGAATGAATGTGAAGCTGGTTTGATGTGCGCGCACACACACACACACACACACACACACACACACACACACACACACACACACACACACACGCACACACATACACACACATTTCTTCATGCATTCAATAATGAAAAAGCTTTGAATAATGTATGTGTGCTGTTTGTCAATAACCGGGGCTAAATGAAAAGGCCTGGTGGAGTATTAGCATTCTATTAGCCCTCTTGGGGATAAGGCCTCCACTGAGGCTGACTGGTCACTATGCTAGAAGGAATAGTCTATGTTCTTCTTGCCTCTCAGAGTAAGAGTGTGGGGCGCAGCCTCCCAAAAGCATCTTATAATTACTACTTAGTACTTATAATTCAACATCCTTGATTTTAAAGCACATATTTTGTGAATGCACCCTAAGATCCATTTGTTAATTGACTTGATAATTGAGGAGAAGTGACACTAATATGATTTTGAAAAGTGGACTCCAGCCCACTGCCTTCTGTCATCATGATCTGAGAGGTGAAATCAGGGGCGCAGGTTTGGTTGGAAAGTTTTTTTATCAACCAACCTACCAGCTTCTACAAGTATGGTGATCAATCACACTTACACACTTACACACAAATACACACCCATTGACAGTGTTGTGCAAGTTCACACCTCTCAAGAGCTAGCTCAAAGTTCAGTTCACACAGATTAAAATGAACTAGTTCACGTTCATAGTTCACAGTCCCAAAAATGAACCCTGAACTGAATTGTGTATTTTGACATTGTATTATACATCAGGAGGTGTTGTGTCAGTCAGTGCTACACATGAACCATGTTAGTGATGTAACTAAAGTAGGTAACGTCATCAGGACAGTTTGTTGCTCTTCTGGAGGAGCGTGAGACAGAACATCGTGACGTCAGATGGCTCAGCCTGGACAAAGTGCTGAACAGACCTCAGACCTTCAACCAGACTTCTGTGCTCCAGCTTGTTGAAGCCCAACACAGACTGGATTATTCTCACTGAACAAGACCAAAGAACTGAAAAAATCAAAAGCACGAATGGCTTTTTGGATAAAGTTCATTAATTACTGGTCTTGCCAAGCATGATATACATTTTCAGTATTTTTTGTGAAAGTTACAAGTATGTTATGTGAAAAATTAAAGTTAAATAGTGATATATAATGATTGGCTTTTTTTACTGCTATAGTAGACCTACTCCACATCTTCATAGCCTTATTGTAACATGTACTCTTACCAATAGCAGCTAATCAAAAACATAATTTATTGCTTTTTATGTAGGAATACAATTAATAATGAGCAGAATTAAGTTCAGCCTATTGGTGGTTCGGCCCCACAACAGCTCCAGTTTCTCATCTGGCCCCTTGGGGAAATTAATTGCCCACCCCTGATCTAGTGGGTATTTTAGTCCTGTTGCTGATAAAGAACACAGATATTTGAATCATAGAAGAATTATAGAAAAGATGAGAGAGCTGTATTTGCTTATTATTTGTACCAGTGTGTTGCTGCCACTCTGGACTCTCTTTCTCTTCAACACAACCATAGTCTCACTTTATTTATCTGTCTCCCTCTATCTTCATCTGTCAATCTGTCTCTTGTTTGCCTTCTGCCTTTCACATCACTTGCTATGTCCACTCTGATGATTGGATCTTATATCTGTAACCAAACTGGAGCTACTCTGCATCACCACCCTGATTTCCACTCACCGGAAAGACACATCCTCGCCTTCCCCCCTCGTCTCGCCTCTGTGTCACGTCCCCACCTGTTCGGTTAGTGAGACATTAAAGATTATTTGGCTGGTTGAACTGGCTGGCTCTGTCAGGCAGTGAGTCAGAGAATGACCCTTGTAAATAATATTTCTGGGGTGCCTTTGAGTGAAAAGGTTTTTAAAGTCTTGTTTCAGGATCTCAACCTACTCTGACTAATTTGCCCCCCCTTAAAACTCTTGCTTTCTTCAACTCCATGGAGGGTTTATCAACCAATTAGATTAATAATCAACTGAATCTGTGGTTGCCGGGGTGTTACTGTGCAGTTGCTAAGTGGATGTATGCTTGAGGAAGAAAAAAAAAGCGAAGTAAAAGTCTGAGTTAATTAAATGCTTTCTGTGCTGTAGCGAGCAGGTAACTATGAGACATAGAGGAATGAAACCATGATTAGAAGCAGGGCTTTATACTCTCCCACTGCATCACCTGCCATGTGTAGCTCTAAGCTCATTAGGATGATGGCTTTTGTCCCGTCTTTCATACAGTGGTTCTATTGCCAGTCTGCGGAAGAAAGTGTTGCTGCCTGTTTTGTGGAGTCACAATTTAAGAGTCTATATCTAATATCGACATCAAATGTTATACATCATTACACACATTTTATAAACTTGTTGAGTTGCTAAGATACCAGCATGTACTGAGCTTTAAATAACTGACTTAAACTGATGAATAATTAAAGGACATGCCCTAATTGGAAAAAAATGTTACAGTGCGAGAAATAGAGAGAAGAGAGTACGAGAAAGATAGAGACAAAGGCAAAATGAATAAACAAATACATGATTTGAAATCTGAAATGTAGTTCCCACAGTGTTGTGTCTCTGTCTCATAGCGTTCCATCTGTGTTCCTTCCTTGCTGATATACAGTGGATATGTCCAGTTTTTGGTTCAGTTGTACCAAACCATTTAACTGGAACTAACCGGAAATTTATTTTGGGTCTTGCTTTTCTCATGTGTGTTTTTCTATGCTTGTGTGTGTGTGTGTGTATGTGCGCGCAAGGGTGCTCAGTACCTTCTCTCTTTTCTTGTTCAAAATCTGTACACACGCTCACACACACAGGCAGACACGTGCTTGGTCATGACAGCACTTGCTTTGCAATGGATTGTAATATTTGTAATCCAATGGTTAAAAAGCATTTGGCTTGGATGGGTTTTACTCACCGCAGGAAGCCCAAGACTGAATGTGATCAAATATGGAAAACAAAACAGCTGTGTCCCCTCAAATCCATGTTACAATACATTTTATCCAAAGCGAATTACATATCATAGCCATACTACATCATCATATCCTAACTACATCATATACATACTACACACAAGTGCATGTTTTTTGGACTGTGGGAGGAAACCGGAGCACCCAGATGAAACACATGCAAACAGAAGGGACCGGGGCGGAGATTTGAACCGACAACGTTCTTGCTGTGAGGCGACAGCGCTAACCACTAAGCCACCGTGCCGACGTTAAGTTATCCACCAAGAGCCCATCAAGAGAGGAAAACGCACAGTGCTGAAAGTGTTGAGTTTCTTAAAATGTGTTGAGAGCTTCATCTTTCATGTGACAGTGGTCTATCCATTATAGGGGATGTGATTTGTCATGCTATCCGTATCAGGTAGTCAGTGTAGAAAGAAAAGTACACATTTATCAAGCAATACTTCAGGCGTAAAAACCCTGAGAGCCAATGAGAAGATGGAAAGCAAAGGCTCAATATATTATCAGTGTCTTGAAGAAAAAGAAAAGAGGAAAAAAAACAGTATCTCCGAAAAGTCAATATTTCAAGAACTGATAAGAATTGTTTCTTTCCCCCACTGATACTCAAGCTTTTTAGACTGACCTGTGTGTGACAAAGACGGGTGACCACGCACAACTTTAAATGCCACAATAAGACTTATTTGCAAAACGACTAACATAACTTACCAAAAGGGTGAATGGGATGTGGTAGCCACCAGTGAAATCTGTGCTGTGGGTGTGTTGTGCATGGCTGGGTGATAAGTATAAATAGGTAGATGCCTGCAGAGGAAGAGAGAGCGAGAATGTTCGGTAAAGTCAGCTTTATAGAGTTGAACAGAGACCTGCCCAGGTGAACCCCATGAGCACTGAGGACCCTCCTATCACTGGCTGCCAGCCCTCTTCTCATCTCATTCTGCTCCCTTCAATCCACCTCTCCAACTCCAAGATTAGCAGCCTCGGTACGTTAGGAGCAACTTCATATGATGGAAGGAGAAACCAGGCCAAAGGCGAGCAAAACACAAAAGAGCAGACAAGTTAGTGGTAAGACATTTAAGGTAAGGGTGCACAGGACAGGACGTCTGCAATTATGATCTCAGTTTCCTTAATGTGACGAATATCTAAATCAGGGGTGCTCAATAGGTCGATCGCGAAGGTAGTGTGGGTAGATCGCATGACATCAACAAAAAACAAAAAAATTATTACAAAAAAATTATATATTAAACAAAATAATTCACAATTCACAATGAAAGACTGCTATAGTTGGTCGGACTGATGTTGACGAAAAATGTTTGCTTTGGACAAAAGCGTCTGCTAAATGATGTAATGTAATGTAGACGTCAGCCTATCATCCATCCCGTCACTTGATTGATATACAGGGCAGCCAGTCAGATGACATCTGACTTTTTCTGGCGAGTTGGGCACCGGAGGCGCACGGCGAGGGACCAGGAGCGAAGCCCCCACGCCGTGCTGAGGTGTATGGTTCCGAATGGCGGACCAGGCCCGGTGGCACCGGACAGCCGCCCCCAGAGGCGCCAAACCATCCAATCGGTAGTAGCGACGGGTGGTGTGTACTTTTTCTGACACTGAGGTCACTGCGCATGCGCAAACGGCATATAAA
>OMOT01078805.1:0-12451 GCA_900312575.1 Acanthochaenus luetkenii
GAGGGACGTCATGAAGAAAGTAACTGCTGAATGAACGAACGAATGATGCCGTATTTCACTCTAAAGGTGCCCACGACTAGTAGGACAAAGTGAGCATTACGCACAGCCATGCGCTCTGAGATCAAAACGCCACGCGTAAAGGCTATTAATTGGAGAGGTGTGGTGTTTTTACGCGCGGGGATAGGGACACTTTCACGCACGATATGCCTTTATGAGGTCCACCACTGGCCTACTTGAAGCACCAGAGTGACACTTCTTTTTGTGAACGCGTTACATGTTAGAAGCTGCTGCTGCCTAGTTCCGGTCTGAGTCAGACCTTTACGCGCCGGGCAGGGAGCGTTTCGCGTATATGGTGCAATTGTCTCTAACGTTACTCGAGAATGAAACGTATTATTGCAAGTTGTTGCTGATGTATTACGACCCTGCAGACACACACACAACACACACACACACACACACACACACACTAAACAGATTACATAGGACAACATCGACACTCACTCCTTGAGCTGGGTGATGTCCCGCACCAGCTCAGCGTGTCGGTGTCGTTCAGCCGTGTCTCCGGGCCCAGAGAGGACATTGGGCTGTGGGCGGGTTCTTTCAACCCCCTGGTCTCAACCTGGTCCTCGGCTGGAGTCCGTCTGTCCGGAGTCCCAAGTAGATTCTCAATGTAAAAAGACGAACCTCTCGGAGGAGGACCGCGCTGCCATCTCGGCGCTTTATCGTCCAGCATACTGAGGTGTTTCGTCTTCTTTTCCAAACCCGCTCGTCGCCTCTGTGAATGATTCTGCTCTGGATGTTATTGCATCATTCCCGTGAATGTCTCTTGTCGGTAATCGGTCAAGTCTCCCGGTCCTCATAAACCATACTACCGATGCGATCCACGAGAGCAAGCATAGCCTATCATAGCCCGAGCCAGCTGCACGGCTGAACGAAATCCAGCGAGAAATGTCGTCCTGGGTTTGAAAACGGCAGGCAGCGAGAGGAATGACTCCAGAAAACCCGGAGAAGGACTCGTCCAACGCGCCCTCTGCACTCTGTGTGATGGTCTGCCTTGGGGGGTCGCGGAGACGCTTTATTTAGGTCAGTTAGGGGGCAAACCAAAGCAGAGATACGGTCTGGTCCTCAGGGCTGGAGATGCAGAGAGCTTCATGGAGAATGGCACAGTACCGCCTATTGGTTACATTTGTCCATGCACACTGTAAATGTACTGTCACTGTAACTGTACTATGCACACTGTAAATGAACTATGCACACTGTAAATTCACTATGCACACTATAAATGTACTATGCACGCTATAAATGTACTATGCACACTATAAATGTACTATGCTCTATAAATGTACTATGCACACTATACATGTACTATGCACACTATAAATGTACTATGCACACTGTAAATTCACTATGCACACTATAAATGTACTATGCACGCTATAAATGTACTATGCACACTATAAATGTACTATGCTCTATATATGTACTATGCACACTATACATGTACTATGCACACTATAAATGTACTATGCACACTATAAATGTACTATGCACACTGTAAATTCACTATGCACACTATAAATGTACTATGCACACTGTAAATTTACTATGCACACTATAAATGTACTATGCACACTATAAATGTACTATGCACACTGTAAATTCACTATGCACACTATAAATGTACTATGCACACTATAAATGTACTATGCACACTATAAATGTACTATGCACAATATAAATGTGTGAGTGAGTGAAAACATTTGTTTCACAATTGCACTTGAATATTTTTCGAGAGGACTGTTTGATTATCCACTGTCTGGTAACTAGTTTCTTAAGTGGGCGGAGTGTTTTCACCCTCAACGTGTCTTATAATGCTGTCATGTATCCTTCCATTAGAGAGACCATAAGGTTTCATTTAGCAAGAAAATGTCAAACTGTAAATATGTTAAACCTCCAGCTCAATGCAAACAGAACATGTTTTGGGCTAAACCGTTGAATATAAATAATACCTTTAGTTGTGTCAGCCAGGACCGTATACTACTACTACTACTACTACTACTACTAATAATAATACATATTTGTTATTGTTATTGTTATTTATTATTACTAATATTTTTCATTTTATTTTGTGTTATTATTATTGACGTTATTATTATTAATGTTGTTGTCATGTTTATACAATAAACAATAGTTGAACAACACTGATGGCATTATTATCGTTGTTAAGGTGCCAAGACAGACGACCACATTGTTCACTACTCACATTGGAGCCTGCAAAAAGTTTAGGCAACTTATATCTAAATCGATATTTGGATTATGCAGACAGTGAATGTAGGTATGGCCTGTCACATTTCAACCCTCCCTCCTGTCACGGTGTTGGTGGACTCAGACCCAGAGAAACGTGCCGTTACCTCACGTGGAAAGTTGTCTAAAAGAAGACATTTCACTCGCGTTTATTATTTCAGATTCAGGCCTATGATGCGCGCAGCTCGTTAATACGCATTGTCAGACTTTAATAAGATGTAATTTCTTCTTCTTTAATAAGACGTTATTTCTTATGCTTTAATAAGCAGTTATTTCGTATGCTTTAATAAGCTGTTATTTCTTCTTTAATAAGCTGTTATTTCTTCTTCTTTAATAAGCTGTTCTTTTTGTTTTTTAATATGCGGTTATTTATTCTTCTTATCAATGTGATTAATCTCAGTGTGATTATTAGTGTGAATGTCCCTAAGTACCAAATTAATTCTCGCGTGGAGATCATCCTATATCTCACGAAAAAATATGTTTGCAGCGTTTTTGTTGTTGTTGTTTGTTTGCAAACATGCATTTCTATATTAACTATGACATACCCACAGGCATCAACAGTTTTCAGTGAGCGATCCACTAACTGCTGGAGTTGAGAACATGTCCTTCATCACTCCAAGCGACTTAAAGGACCAATCCGTAAGCCAAATGTAAGGAAAGGTAGCTGCAGCTCCACCACGCAGGCCAGCCAATTGGAAACTGATTGACAGGCGGAGACAGAGGGCATGCCCTCCTAACCTGCCACGTGCCCATGTACTTTTTTATAGATTTTAATTTTCACTTCCCGAAAGGTCAATAAATCTATATAAAAACGATATCTTATTGAAACATGAGCACTCTGTAGCTCTCCAGGAGTAAATGTAGCTGTTGGAGTGGCTTTTTGTGTGAACCGCTGAGTAAAAAACACCATGCTTTTTCAGTTAAAAGAGGATTAAAATCACTAGGAAAAGCTCACTTTCATCCGTAAGTAGCCTACTGCTCTTGAATAAATGCTCAGAACATTCCAGACTGGGGCTTTCAGCTGTATTGATCAACCATAGATTGGTGCTTAGCAATGTCTTTTTCAGGCACTAATTGCAAATGCTGAAAATACCATGCAACGTTGCAATAAATGTTACTCAAAGAATCTGGAAGGAGGAATACTCGTTTATGAAATCCATGTATAGCAGAGCAGCTAACGCCAAAGATGGAGAAAACAACAAACCATCTGTGTTTGGAAAGGAATTGCCTAAAGCCCACAATTGTTCACTTTTGTGCCATTAAATGGACTTTAATGAAAGCCTCTTTGCAAGTAATATCAACCTGGTGCTCTGGATTCTAGCTGATTCTAGCTAGTTTTGAATGAAACTGCTCCACAAAGGCATTTTCCTGATCAGGGTCAGAGTCACTTTATTCACAAAGTACAATAGGACTTCACCTATGTTCAACACATACAAAAGTCAGTAGACCATCACTCTGCATATCTTATGTCTATTCATATCTGTGTACATTCAGGCAGTATGCCATATGGTAGGGTATGGTAATGCATTTATAACTGAATTTACTGATTTATTATGTAGATTAGAAAGGTTGTGTGCAGAGATAATATGGGTCCATAATATGCACATTTCAGATTGCATGGATCATACTATACCAATTTGCTATTACACTGTTAAAAAAGAAAACACTATTGCACATAGATTATTCACAAGAGTAGCTTACTAGGTCTTGTATCAATTTCATGATTGTGTCTTGCAATAATTATTTCATGCAGGGAATCCACATAACGATTGACGTTCTTGCAGAAGATATTTCTTGAAAATTGTGACTATGGACACAAACAACAACATGTATTCTATCAGGGTCCATAGGTCATTTTGGGGCAAAGTGAAAGCAAATGATTTCACTGCAGATATCCAGAGCAGCCAGTATTGTTGGAATAATTGCTTTAAATGACGTTGTATCATATATTTGTTACTCTGGAACTCTTCTGTGGGCTAAAACGTTGTGGAGGGCCCCAGCCATGTTTCAGAAACGTGCTCGTAACCAAATAATGAACAAGAGTCGTAGTTAAGGACAAATCTGATACTGAATCAGTCTCAGTTTGAAGATGGCGCGACTGCTGTATATGTTAGAAATGATGCAATGAAGATCTTAACCTCAAAAGTTCCTGCTACATGAACTCTGAGGAAGAGTTAGTCTCCAGTTCAAGCCATTGGTGAGCGATAAAGAAGGCAAAGACTAGGCTTTTTAATAGTATTAGTTGTTTGTCCAGGCTTGGCTCACCGTAATCACTTTTGTATAAGATTGTATAGGATTGATATACTAGGCTTTTCACTTGACCAGTCTAGATCGTGCTGCATTCACGGCCTGACATAATTATTTACCCCTTGGACAAGATTACGTTGTTAATCATACATTAACGCTCATCGCATAATCCCTTTTCAAAAGCTCACGGCCCTCCACGAGGAAAATGCACACGGCAGAAGACCTTGTTCGGACGTGATTATTTTGATTCTCAATGTTTGTCTTGAGACAGCTCATCCATAACGAAACCATTGTGAATGTCATCCAGATGGCATTCCAACCCCGTATCATTAGCAATGTTTGTCTTTCCATACGCATTGTGGATTATGGAGGATGAGAATGACCGTATTAATAGTCTGCCGGGGAATCCGCCGTATCATTATACTGGGCGAGGAGAGACAATAACAGGCCACTGTGCTGATGCAAGCTGCTGAGGTCAAGGCCACGGCCCAGAATGCAATAGTGTATATGAGGTCAGCAAGGTCCAGACATCTTGGATTGGCCTAAACAGAGGCAGTCAACCAGAATGCCCCTTTATGCCGCATGGAGCTATTGATGAATTTGCCTGATTTTGCCGTCTCTTCTGCAACCCCTGTTCGCTGTCTCTGCTCTTCTTCTTTCGCCCTCAACCTCCTTCGTCTTCCTTATTGCCCACTTTAAAAACAAATATATGCTCCAGCGTGTGTGTGTTTCATGCCAGTCTGATGAAACTTTAAACAAGCTGTTTCCAGACTGCCGCTGTCTCTTTAATCTGCATTTTACACTCGCTTTACACTCCAAAAGAACACTCCAGATCACGGCCATTGAAACTGACACATACTTCTCCGGCTTAATCCCTGTTAGCTCTCATCTCAGCGCACCCAGAGACCAATTCTGGGGGGGTGGCAGTAGCTCAGGAGGTAGAGTTCCCGCCCCGCAACTGCAAGGTCGGTGGTTCGAGTCCAGCTCCTCCCGGGAACAATCTGTCGTAGTGTCCTTGAGCAAGACATCTAACCCTGAATTGCTCCCATTGAGCAGGTTGGTACCTTGCATGGCTGCCTCCGCCAATGGTATGACATGTAAGTTGCTTAATGTAATGTAATGTGTAAGTCGCTTTGGATAAAAGCGTCTGCTAAATGCTGTAATGTAATGTAATGTAATGTAATGTAATTCATCTGGACAAACCAAAAGGCATTCTGGGAGTCGTTTGGTTTGGTCATTATTATTCAACAGATTGCAAAATCCCCCGCAGACTCACAAAACACACAGGTAACGAAAATGACCTCGCTGTTTTGTTTTGTGAGTTTGAATCTTATCCCCTGAGCCTCGAAACAACTCATTTGGCCTGGAATAAACCATTAACGCCAGTTTGGTTAACCCTTTAACGGCAAATTAACCCCTGTTAGGGTCAGCCTGTCAGCTCAGTACAAAGGAGCAAAAGGCTTGATATTTTAAGCACATTACAGCTTAATGTCACAAACTGACGCCTCTCTCTCGCTCTCCATGTGTCTCGGAGTTTATGGGTGGAAAGGGGAAGTTAGACTCCTCAAAAGTCAGAGACCTTCAAGCCTACAAGCTACATGCAGATTTACCAAGGATGAAACCACGGGCTGTACCGGTTTCACAGACTTAGTCATGCCTCAGTATTTGCTTTATCGTCACAGATCAACTGAAAATGTATTGGAAACGTGTCTTTCTACACTTTGTACCTATGGCTTTAGCAACCATTGGTTGTTTCCCATGCGTGCAAGTTAAAGCGATCAAGGTTAATCACATGAGATAAGTGCAGCCGCCAGCAGGTACAATATACCCAGGAAGCATGTTTCATTCCTTGGGGTTGGGAATGAGGGAGCACCTCTGATGGATTACAGGCCCACCGCAAATACCAAGGCTTGTGGGACATCAGATCAATGAGCAAACATCAGCGTTGGTTCCAAGACAGGTTCTGTTCCCCCCCGATTCCGCTAATGCCTTTCGCTGTGCCAGGAACTGAGGTCAAATGTTAACATGGCACTTTATTGTTGGACTGTTACCAGGTTTGTGAAATGCTCCTTGCATTGAAAACAAACCCTAAGCGCAAACCTTTGCTAGTAATCAAACAGAGGCGTTCAGAACTTCACTTCACTTAGAGGCCTCAAAATGTTGCTGTTTTATGTCACTTGAGGCGTCTTTTCTTTGGCTGGTGTCCCCCATCATACTTTCAGGGACCCAGGACTTTGTGGGACAGGTTAAAAGAACCCCGTTTAGCTGTGGAAAGCTACTCCACAACGAGCTGAAGTCCCTGTAGGAATTGTGTGAGAAAGAAGCAGAGTGCACTCAAGGTAGCAGGGGAAAGGTAGCTGACTGGAGAGTGCACTTCCCCCCAAGGTCAAAGCACTTCTGTCATATTAGCTTATACACAGGGTCCATATTTTTCAATAAATCATGCCCCCGAAGCATATCTGGGACCACACGGGCTACTACAGCTGCAGGGAGGCCCATTCAGTCCTCCTATAGGCTTCCTCCTTCGACTGAATCGCACATAATGAGGAACGTAGCCATGTGAGTTACTAATTTATATAATATACGATTGGGGGACATCTCATTATTATTATTACTTAAAATGTGTATTATTCCTTTTTTCTTTTAACCTGTTAAATGTGTGGCAATGTGTGGCAATAGAAAAACTACGACCAAATCGTACAAATACATAATTAAGCATGCTGAAAGTAACTGATAGACAACTAAAAGAAATGTCCTGAATATGGGACGAGTTATTAATGTCAGGCAAAATTGCTTCGTTAAATTTCTGTGTTTACAAAAGCCATAGCTTACAGGGTCATATTTTAAATAAATGGTCTATACATTAACATTTTTAAATGAAAATTGAGCTACAACACAATTCTGTAGAAGTCATTCTCCAGATCCACTGGATACATTGTCGATTTTAATAGGCCTACTTCATTTTTTGTTTGGTACTGTGTGGTAGTGCTAATATAGTTTTCTCGAATAACTAAAAATATTTTTAATATTATTATTACAAAAAATTCGAGTCTTTATACAGCATAAGGCCTATTAACGTATACATACATGTAAGCAATTTCCAGTGATCGAAATACAGCTTTTTCCCCAAATCATATTGTGCATTGACTACTTTCTCTTTCAATCAATTTGGGACAATCTATGGTTTCTCCCCACGGAGTCTGAGGACCATCTGATATGATTAAACATACATGCAAGGGGCAGGGCAGAGAAACCAGATGAAAGATGAAAGAGTCCACTTTAATCTAGGCCTATGCCTGCAGGACAGTCTTGTTTTCCCTCGTCTTGTCACGCAAGTCCTTTACTGCAGCCCTGGGAAACTGGCTCGCACCCCTGACTCGGATCTGCCGCTTCTGACAAGGTGAAAGGGATTAAACCAAAAAGAATCGCTGTCGAGTCTATAGGGCAGCAGTGAAAAAACAAGGTGCTTTTAAAATTAATTGATATTCGTGCCAAACGTCGCAGTCGTCTTAAGTTCCAATGCAAAGTTCACCACTGCAAAAAAGGGTTGAAACGGACCCTCGGTTTATTACTTTATACGACCAGTTTCAAACGGACTAGATTTTATATTATTTTTCAACATACCTAATGATACGAATCTAATTGACTCAAGATAGGCGCGTATTAATAAACCTTTAGCACCTAATTTAAAAAGCAGAATTGGGAAGATAGACTAGACCTAATCTACTGAATTAAATAGCGCGTCCCAAAAAAGAATCAGTTTTAGCCCTTAAGAGTCAACCATCGTTAAGCAATTTATTGCATTTCTACATCAGTTTATAAGAACTTTTCAAATGACAAAGAAGTGAATTATAAAACGGATAGTTGCTCGGTTCTGATTGGCTGAATCATGTTGGAAGCCATAGTTAAATAAAATAGCCATAAAAATGCTCAAAAATAAAATACAAAAAAGTATCTCTCTTGTGGTAAACACTAATCCAAGCTGCATGGGTTAAATACCAACAGGGATGCTGTTAATTCATTTATAATTTAGGTTTTTATTTTGAGAATAAAATGACTTATAGATCAAGAAAAGTCCGTTTGGATGTTCTTCTTCATGTTATTTTATTTTATTTTATTTGAGCCCCGAGTTTCTCACCGAAACTCTTACTCTTACAAAATGATTGGCAGCAACAAATCCGTACAAATAGGCCTATCGTGTTCAGAGGATAGTGGGGTGGTTGAAGTTATTGGTTTTACATACTGGTTCATCTATATTTTAGATAGGCCTATTGCATAGTAAAGTTCAGGTAGCCTGATCATTTTTAAAATAAAATAGAAATAGAACACCTGCAGTTAGGCTACTTAGTTAAGGCCTACTTATTGGCTTACTGAAACAGACACAGTTATCTAGGTTGAGATAATTACACTATTGAAAGTGGGCTACATGTCTCTAAATTTTCATTTAAAGATTCAGACATTGTACATAATTGTTGGTTTATTCCATATTTAGCCTTACTCACATTTTTAAGTAATCCAAAACTCTCTGAAAGTCATCATCACCTGCACTCTTACACACACACTCAACCCTGTAACGCTTAGATATGAAGGCTGCTGCCCGTCGGATGGTCCTGTAGATTTATAAAAGAGTCTCTCAGTGTCCTCCAAGGTCACCAGTTAGTTCAGACAAATACGTAGGCCCAAAACCATTTATTTCACGCCCATGTGTTTCTTCTTACAAGGTAACAAATCAACAAATAGACGAGAGGCCTAAATAGCCAACAGACACCTTTCATCTGAATCTAGGCACGTAGTCCTAATGAGTGTGTTGCTGTGAAACAAAAGACATTTGGCTGAAGTGAAGTGAAGTTGTTTCAGAGGGAGGTTGCTCACGCCCGGGGCTATTTTCAAGGCTGTTTATAGCTCATATAGCTCCAGTTACTGCAGTCTGCTGTTTGAGTTCAGTGTATGAAAAACAGAAAAGAAAAGAAAAACACGTTCATGTATGCCGTATATTCCTGCTGGGTGTTTTGGATCCTGTCACTTAATGTGATGATGAGAACCAGAAACAACCAAATGCATCCAGACTGAGGAAGGGTACCTTATAGGTTTTGATTGTTGAGTTTGACTGAGGTTTAATTTCGATTAGAAACAGTAACATACATGCACCAAGCGATATATTTGTGATATATAGGAATACAGATTAAGCTAACATCTGCAAATATTGAGGCATAGCAAGTAATCCATTCATCAGAGGAGACACAGTAAGTCAAATATCTTGTGCAAACATCTGAAATCCAGTCTGGGAAATATACTCAAACAAAGCCAATTGGCAATGTCCAATCACAATGATCAGCAATGCAACATTTCATCCCCACCAGACTCAGAGCTAAGGGAACGCACACTTCCCCACCAACACCCAAATCTGACTGTGGGAGGAAACCGGAGCACCCGGAGGAAACCCACGCGAACACGGGGAGAACATGCAAACTCCACACAGAAAGGGCCGGGTGAGATTTGAACCCAGGACCTTCTTGCTGTGAGGCGACAGTGCCACCGTGCCGCCCAACAGAAGAAGAAAAGAAAATAAAATACAAAATAAAATAAAATAAGAACATTTTTGTAATAAGTTTGTTTAAAAAAGGTGATGTCTCCCAATATATTGTGTGACTCCCTGTGTGGTCAGACTTTCAATTTGGTCCTTTCAATCAAATCACTTGCACTCTGGTACTGAAATATATCAAAGGTCCCTCAAAACAATAAATAATCAATACATAAATACAAATAATTTGTTTTGGATGTTCTATCTATATTTTCAAACTACTTTTGTTTATAAAAGACATTGGCCAAGAAAATACATATATTATTTTAGAGAATATTTCAATATTTAAAATGAAAAACGTTCAATTATGATTAATTATGTTATACTTTTTTTGGGTACATTTATTGACACTTCATTTGATTCAGTTTGGACATTTTGTCTTGTTAATGATCATCAAATGTTCACAAATAGACGGTGTTCAAACACTGTAATGATACATTGTTTTATACTGAAGTATTCAATGTTTTTAGTTAAGCCATTAAAATCAATAAGCTCCTGCAGTGAAGCTCTGTGCTTATTCTGTTGTGTCAAGTAAAGTACCTTTGATGCATTTGCACTTTGCACATTTTATACAACACACACTACATACACTTCATCTGATTAGTAATCAGTAGAACATTGAGATTTGTAGTCCAGTAAAAACTTTGTGCTGGACTTTGTAATAGTTCGAAACATCACTTTTTGGTTGCAATAAAACTCATTTAGAAAATGTGTTTCCTAACAGACAAAGATACAAGAGCAACTGTCCAGATATTATGCGTTTGATCACATGACATTGTGTGTGTGGCAGTACTGGTGTAACCTTCATTGCTTGTAATTCCATTATTCTGTCACAAGATGGCAATGGTACATTTTTGTGAATCACAGGGCAGCTCTTCTGCTTCTGTGTGACCCAGACAATTAATCCAATAAGCCCACCCATTTCACCCACATCTGGACTGGGATGAAAAACATAATAAAGACCCTCAAGGTGATGGTTTCAGACAGTTATTATTTCAAAGGACTCTGGATGATCAATTATTATCAATGATTAATGGGAATTACATAAATCCAGGTGTAATGACCCTCATTTTTATATTTGGTGGGGTAACGACCCTTTCATAAGACCTCTTTCAAATCACCACCATTAATATAACTGGGAAACAGGCGTGAAGTGGCTGCCTCAGATTATCATAAATGCATGTAGTTAAACATGCACCATCAGTAGTGGTCCAGCAATCCGGTATACTGAAAGGTTTTCCATTTTTCATAAAATATCACTAAATGGAATATTCATTGTTAAATCAATAACTCAAAGGACTGATTGCTCTAAAGTTGGACATCCTGACTCTATGATTTTCTGTAAGTCTTCCACTTCCTTTCTTCTTCCCAACTGTTTCTGAAACATCCAGTACGTCACTTGGGGTCAGTATTGTCCACTCTGGGCAGGACATGAATCCACGAGTTACACACTACCCAGCACTATGATAGGATCAAGTGAGCAGCCACTGTCTGCAGCCCCAAGCTGTCACTCAAATCAACAGGAGAAGACCAGGAGAAAGCAGATTGGCCCTGCAGTGCTCTCACGGTTGGAATGAGTTGAGCAGGCCAGCTTCTTGTTGTGTGCAATTAGCACATGGATGTTAAGACGAGCACCAGCCTCCTCTTGCGACTATGCATGGATGTCTGTCTGGAGAAAGGTGAAGTGAACGTCTAGGCTGCTGTGGCTGGGGAGTGTTCTTTGCCGAGTGTTGTTCACACAATCACATTCAAATTCACCATGCATAACGTAGAACTTAATTCATTACGTAGAGATGAAGGGCTCCCGCGCATGCACACAGCATGCCTTTTCCCTCCTCGCCCCATCATCAAATCAAATGAGTCCTTCAGTGGAGCTTCGACGGAGAACGTCATGTCATGAGGGTCTTGTGCAGACAGTGTAACAGATACAAAATATTAATAATTGCTGCGAGGCTCCCTCTTCTAAGAGAGTAACACTTCCAGCATAATGCAAATTAGTGTTGCTAGGGCTTTACATCAATTGGATTTCAAAAGCAACGTGCAGATGGCACAAGTTCTGCTAGCAGGGTGTTCCTGGGAGTCCAGGCATTTGCATCGCCCCCGGCCGTCTGCTTCTTCTTCAACGGCCCAACCACCACGCTTTAGCAAAGAGTCAGAGAGAGAGAGGGAGAGAGAGAGAGAGAGAGAGAGAGAGAGAGAGAGAGAGAGAGAGATGGAGCCCTGTCATTGCTCCATGCACATACTGTATGCAGTATAGGATATAAGGTCACAGAAAGCCTCATTTCCACTATACAGTTAGGTTTTTGGGGGGGATACACC
>OMOT01078807.1:0-10288 GCA_900312575.1 Acanthochaenus luetkenii
CTTCGTCGTCGGGGTGAGGTTCCACGTGGACGCCCGTGGAGTGGTGAGCGTCGCGGCTGCCCAGGACTGTCGGGGAAACGTCGGCCCGAGAGAAATCCACGCGCGTGGTGCCGTTGTGCAAGGCGTACGGCCCCGGCACCTCCGAGACGTTCGTGCTGAAGTTAGACGAGTGGTGGTAAAAGAAAGGAAGCGGGCAGGGCAGCTGGGTCTTCTTGTAGATCAGCTGGGAAATGACAATCAGAAGTCACATTGTGTTTTTGTTATGCGATATTACAACATGTCTGTTACCCAAAGTGCCTTACAACAGCATCAGTGAGAACATGCTTACTAGGAAATCATATGAAAACTAGGTCAGCAGTTTGAAGAATTTACGATACAACTTTGTGCCGGTTTACATGCAAACCTAGTATCATTTCTCATTGCTAAATAGTTTCTTTGAAATGTGCCCAGGCTTACTAGCATTCGTCGCTACATGGTGACTTGAATACGGTAATACGAACGTATCATTTTGTCATCTGATCGATTTTGCGTTTAGATAATGTCAGCTTGCTAGCTAGCTGACCACAGTAGGCTATCTGATTGGCTAACTACCGCTGTCTTGTTGTTAACACATCTGATTAGCACACTAGCTAACATATCTAGCAGCTAGCGTTAGCGGTGGCTAGTAGTCGCACCGTAACATTAACATCTGTTGCTTTGCTAATGCTAGCTAGCTAGGTAACAGTGCCAAAACATCAGCTGTTGACGTTACTGACTGGATCTACAGCCGCACCACAACAAGCTGTTTCAGCTAGCTCTCCTCTTCTAGCCTGGTTGTCACAGAGATAGACTTTATTTGTTCACAGCCAATTCTCCAGTGGACCACGATGGCGCCAGACGTGGCAGCTACGAGGAAGGAAGACGTCGGCATTTTGGGGTATCAAAGTCATTCTACAAGACAACAAACCCTCATATACAAACCCCAGTGACGTATAGAGATGAACTGAACGGACTGAATCCCAAACCATTCTCTCCGGTGTCTCCTCTACTCTGCCTCCCTCTCTGCTTTCCTACCGTCAGTCTCAATAAAGAAAAATGGACCCAAAAACAACCTGTTGAAGAGAGCGCGATCTATTAGGAAGCTAAACTTACCACGCCGAGGAAAAACACCATGCAGGAGAGAGAGAAGCCGCTGGTGTAGCCCAGGTAACCTGGAGAGGAGAACACATCATCAGAGAGAAACGTGGAGACGAGGGGGAACCGTGCAGCTGTAGGGGTCCGACCCAACACACACTAATGTGAACATAATGACGGTTAAAGCACAGATCAGTCAACTAAGAGCGGATTGGATAGAACACGATTACATTTTGAGTTCTCTCCAACTGCTGTAATCAGTTGGCAGTATCAGTATGAGCAGCCAGTGGAGAGAAATAGAAACCACACTGTTGTGCATATGTTGAGGTCTGTCGGGTGGAAAGGGAGTGTGTCTTTGGCTGCATTCACACTGCAGCTGAATTTCTTTCCTCACGTGACACACACACACACCCACTCACCCACCCACACACACACACACAGTGTCAGTCCGTACCCAGGTTTTTAAGGAGAGACAAGGGGAGAATGACGCCGACAGACACAAACACCACCAGGTAGTTTCCGTCCAGGTACCATTCACTGCAAACAAAGCAGAGAGGCAGGTCAAAAACAGATCAGATCACATACACACTGTACACACACACACACACACACACACACACACACACACACACACTCACCCAGAGTTTCCCGCTAAACCCAAGAAGGCTCGGATGACTTCAGGTAGCTCATACTTCACAATGAAGAGGTAGCTGGACATGGCTGCAAAAAAAACATGACACGACGCACAAAACTCAGCGTAAGCAGGACACTCATCATTAAAAATGAGTTCGTCCAAAAGGCCGTACTTTCTCATGAAGCAAGACGCATACCGATAAATTAAAGTAAGCATACTGTAAGCGTACACACACCCAGTCACCAACACACAGGTCTACGTGCGGTTTACCTCCAATATTTTGCAGAGTTATCGATCCAAATGCCGCCATTTTCCCCGGCCAACCAAAAGCTCTCTCCCCCAGCTTTTCATAAATGAGGGATCCTACCAAAAAAGACATGGTAACGGCGAATTAGCCCTGTAAAACATTTCAGGTACCATGGAAGCAAACAGGTAGAATTATTGTTTATATTAATAATTATTAACTAAAATAATAACTTTTTTTGTCATCAGTCTGTAATGTTCAATGTATTCCAGGAGTTATTTTGTGATGAAATGTAATTTATTTTAAAAAAAAATTGGTGTACCCACTTTCCCATAACCTTCCTTCAATCAGTGATTTCCTACGTTTCCCAGAATGCCTTTCACCCCTTACTGTCTGTATCCATGTAGCCTATCACAGCCTTCCTACATTTCCCTTTCAACATCCCCCAGAGAAAGGGCCTGAACTTGTTCCTTTCAATCAAAGGTGG
The DNA here is from genome assembly GCA_900312575.1 of Acanthochaenus luetkenii. Classification (NCBI taxonomy): domain Eukaryota; kingdom Metazoa; phylum Chordata; class Actinopteri; order Beryciformes; family Stephanoberycidae; genus Acanthochaenus; species Acanthochaenus luetkenii. Next base: position 2,479 of record OMOT01078807.1, read on the forward strand.
ATGTATGGGCATATAAATACAGCTAGCTAGCCAACTAGTTCGCGAACATTGGGAAAATGCAAGGTACGTCGCCAATGAACCGCTGAGCTTGTTGACCTTGAAGTTAGCTTTCATACGAACCTCCTTCTTTAGCCGTCATAAGGAGCAGGTGCACAGAATACAAAGACAGGATGGCCATGGCCACGAGAAGGCCTCTGCACAGAGAAGGGAAGAAAACGAGATATAAGCTGTGTGTTTGTGTACAATTCCAAATAATTGGTGAAAACGGTACAAAACCAAACAAATGTCAACTCATTTGAATGTGGTTAAGGTGAATTGTTTTGACTCAAGTATACACCCGAAGCTGTTCTGGTTTTATTAAGCAATGCGACAGTGGGCGTTTGTGCGATGAGGTGATTTTGAGAGAGGTGTATGCATTACCTCGGTCCGGACTGGCCATCGGAAGAACCGGGAATTTTCCAGGTGGCCAGGCCTGACCACGTTTTACCAACAGGTATGTCATGCTATTTGTTTTAAGCTGCCGCCGGCAAATGTCTGCCCCTCCATTTAAGAGATAGCCTGTGCTCCTCCCTCGCCGCTCGGGAGGAGCCCCGGCTGTTCCAAAAACAGCGCACCCATTGCCACGTGAGGTTCACCAAGCGAAGGCATGACGCACATCATTTTCAAATGCCTTGGGACACTTATAGCCTAGTATGACCGCTCGCCACTGGTATTGATACTTCAGTATTGATCCGCCCATCCCCAGTGGAAATGAGTGCACTTTAGCACTTTAGCAACAAAAACGACAGAAAACACAGAGCAGAGAAAAAATATAACTAAAGGCTACAAAGAAACGTCATCAGCACTTAAAAACACAGCATCCATCGGCACAAGTGGGGCGTCACATGAAGACGAGAGATCACACACTGTCCGATTTTGTCACGAGGTTTACGTTTGTTTATTTACTTACTTTTTCCATATTATGTCCTTGTGTGTTATTTCATCTATTTTGTTTGTCTTGAATTTCTTTTCTCATGAAATAATAAATTATTGTGTTTGAGATTATTTTTGCATTATTGCGTGTTGGTTCTGACAACTACTATAATATTTCTCCACTCGGTCGACACTTTCCCTGTAACTCTGGCAGTTCATGCGGCGGTAATGCAGAGTCTCCTCACACTCTGTAGCTGTCATTAGGGTGTAATGCGACACCGCATGGGCCCGAATATCAGGGGCGGAGCAGGTGGGCCCAGAAAAGCTACAGTTGCATGAAGACGAAGCAGGAAGTGGCACATGAATGGAGATAACGAATGTCCGTGAGGTGGACAGAGAGACGGGAGGAGCTGGAGGTGAAGGGCAGGTGACTGACTGGGATGCCTGGAACGCTGCACGTTGATGCTATAACCAAGCGCACTGCGGGTATGAGTTGCAGAGCTGCTCTGTAGGCAGAAATAATCTGATTGGTTGAGTTAAACCTCAATGGGCGGAGCCAAATAACGAGAGATTTTTTTAGTGCCTGTCAATTAGCTAGCAAGGGAACATTATTGTCTTACCCAGTAGTTAAGTAACGTTAGACTGAAGCTCAGTGAAAAATACAAGAGGTAAGAGAGGAGGAAACTAATATTATGAAGCCTAGCGCTCTGCTACTAACTGAAACAATACAATCTATCATACTAAGTTATCTAGGTTAGCTAGTTAGCCTAACTGACCTTGACGTTCAAACTTGCCATACTAGCCTGTAGCTATCTAGGTAAGCTAGTTAGCTAGCCTGGTAATCTTCCAACATCGTGAATAGGGCTGGGTTTAAGATCATGTAAACTTCATATGTAAGCTGTGACCGTGTTTGCCATGCTAACAGCTGATGAGCATGATGTTGTTGTACTCATGACTAGGGCTGTTTTTTGTGTGTTTTTAAATCGATTTTCCGATTCAAATCTATCTTAATTTGAATGATCTGAAACAGATTAATAAAATAAAACCTTTTCCCGTGGATGCGTGAATCTTTAACCCCGTTAGTCTCGCGTGACCAGCCTTTGGTTCTTCGCTCAATGAGGCCTGAGGCCACTTAATCGTCACGTTTGTTTACAAGCGTGGCAACAAACGAGTATAAAGTCACCAAAGCCACAGAGAATATAGACTGGGTATCTTGCCTAAATAAATATGGAGAAATCTGGGAGCGTTTAAAGTTGCAGTAACTGTCATATACGGTAAACATTTACAGTGCAATGTTACTAAGAGTTACGGTAATACAGAGACATGTGTAGAGTAGACCGGGATATGGACTGAGAGAGTTAACGTGTTGTGACAAGTTACTAAGTGTTTAAATAAAAGCCATTGTTCTGATAAAAAGCCTCCGTCATCATTTTACAGTAACCATCTGCTGAGGGTGCAGCTAACTTAGGAAAGGACTATCCACTGGGGATGGGCTGATCAAAACTGGCGTCGATGGTCACATACAACCCATTTGGTATCAATTTCAGTTATTTTTAACCCAAAATGCGGTTGCGTCACTCCCCTGGCCCTCTGCAGTTTCGTGGCGCATATTATGTCACTACACTAGTCATACCTCGCACTACAATATTATGTTCTTATGCTTTCATCCCCGTTTCTTCTCTCCTAACTTCTGTTTTTCTATTTTAAAAAATTGGACTCTTTATTTTGATTCTTTATTTATCTTTGTGAAATACATGTTCCTATTCTTTTTCCACTGAGCAGACCAAGCACACAAGCATGTCATTGCACTGCTTACCTAACCCTAACCCTGTGTATGCTGTGTATATGACACCCAAACACAATTGAACTTGAACTTGAACAAATGCATGCAGGCAGCAGCCCTGGACGACTGCAGACGTCGTTTTTACACTGGTTTTCAGTGTTTGTGCAGGTTGTATCAATATCTATTCAGCGTTGAAATGTTTGCTGGGTAGTGAAGAGATAGCGTTACAATCGCCCACCTGTACAGTCGGGGGCGCCTCTTGTACACAACACAGTGTGCGTGTTGTTGCTGTTATTCGGCTGCAGTGGTACTCACGTAAAAAGCAAGATGCCGGTGTTGGCCATGGCGTAAGACAGACCCAGGATGCCGCTGCCCATGATGGCGTTGCTCAAGTTGAAGACGGACATCCCGAAGGAGGTGTGGCCAGGGTGCTGCTCAGAGAGAGAGAGAGGAGACAAACAGAAAGAGTAGACAAGATCAGAAAGGGAGAGAGGGAAAGAGACACAGAGAGAGAAGAAAGGTGTATGAGAAAAGGTACTAAAGCATCAGATAAAAAACACTTGTGTAAATGTGATCTGTCTCAGATGATTCATTACCTGTCAGTAATGTAATCCTCCAGAATATTTACCCAGTAATGCAACAGGCCAATGAGCAAACATTTGGCAACGTGCTGTACACTGCAGAACAGTTCATTGACATGAGCAAATATGATTTCACCCGTACAATTCACAGAGAAATCTATGGTGAAGTGTTGTAACTTTACTTTTTTCGGTGCAACCACTTTCCCTCAACGTGCCTCGTCTACTTCTGCTTTAGTTAGTGATTTACTACGTTTCCCAGAATGCCTTTCATCAACCCCCAGAGAAGAGATGTGAACTTGTTGCTTTCAGGTGTGGTTTTCAGGTGGAGAGAGCGACAGTGATGGCTTATCAAGAGAGCGAGTTTTTCCAGTTGATAAAAATCAAGAGTTGTGCCCTGTACTGTCACGGTCTTGATGCTGCATTGCATTCTGGTCTATCTCCTCTACTGTGGTGGAGAAATATCTCTCTTCTTCTACAATGGATTTCTCCCTGTATGATTGTTGAACGTCGGTGCAAAATGGCTGCCCTAGAAAGAAGCCCTTGCTCTTTGGTTTTGAGGGACCGACACCAGAACCTGATGTTTACGTTGATGTTTTAGATCGCTGAAACATTTTCTGCAATCAGAATCATCAGGGGCCTCACTTATCAAGCATCTTAGAATAGGAGTACTGATCTAGGATTAGTGGGTAAGTCCCATGACCTTATACTGTTTGCTGTGACTTGAAAGCCAATCTGGTCCCAGATCAGCACTCCTATTCTAAGATGCTTGATAAGTTAGGCCCCTGGACGTGACGTCACGTCGTCTACATTGGGTACAAACAGTGACCAGGCTTCCATCAGCAACACAAAAAGTATCTGTAATACTTACACAGTAAATAACACGTTCAACGGTATTATATACTGTATATTGTATACGATGTTTACGAACATGTGTGTACACTCTGAAGTTTTCTTCAAAGTCATGAAAATACATAGAAAAGTGTTGGCATTGACTGTTGTTCAGCAAATCTGATCAGACCTTTCAATATCTTATTTGGTTACGATTAACCGTTTAAAAATTGAAAACAGTGACGGAAAATTACATAAATCCAACAATGAAATGTGACTTTTGGATTACGTTGCCTTCAAAATCTTCAGATATTGACAAATCTGAATAGCATAATTCACCTACATTAAAAATGATGCCAGCGTTTCTCATCCTACAATCTAGATGCCCTTTCCCACTTCAATTACATTTCTGTAATCTTATATTTTCTACAAAGTATCAGTAATGTGAATACTGCATTTTCTTAAACCCTCTTACATATTCTTCGTGGTATTCCTCATATTTCTTCTTCTTCATCATCCCATTTGCGAGGAACTTCTGACTTTCTCCGTCGTCAGCGTCGTCCATAAACTGACTGCAAAGACCATGACAAATAAAGCATTATAATTGATTTTCAACTATATACTAACTCGTGGGTTATTTGCATTTTTATATATTTAGCTGATCACCATTTGAAAAATGACACCCTGATTTATAACGAGTTAGCGTGTAGGAGTTCGGATGTACATTAGCCTTTAGGGGAATTGAACCTGTGACCTCTCGTTTAAATGATGGTTTCTCTAACCACCAGGCCATTCTGCTGCCCTAATATGACATGTCATTTAAAATCAGTATTCACTGAGTAAGAGTACAGATCTCAAAACAGAAAAGCAACAAAAAGTCCTTGTTCTTTTTCAATCTGGGAGATGTTAGTTATCAAATATCTGAGGAGTTCCAGCTCAGTTAATCCTCGAGATCCTTGTTTTTTTTTTTTTTTTAAAGTTCGTCTCCATCTTTGTTGCTCAGCATCACTGTGGTGTTTCTGCACTGCTCTTCCTAGAGATCACATGTCAATCAAACAGTGTGGGCAGAGCTTAGATTCGCTGTCGATATAGTTTGAGTTTCTGTAGGTGGCGCTCTTTTCTTTGTCTGTTCAGCCATGGTGGCTATCACTGCTCATGCTAACTACCCAGTTATTACTTTAAGTAAATAAGTCATGAATAAATAAACAGACCTGTTGATGGTGACCTTCTCAGAGTCGATGGGTTCTGTGTAGCGGTCGTCCAGGCTGTCGCCGCTGTCGTCGTCGGCCTCCGTGGAGACTTTCTGTAGCTCCATGCGGTCCATAGCTCCCGGCGTAGTGGTGCACAGCAGGAGGAGAGGCGGGGGGGGTCGACAGGGTTCAAAGTTCGCGAGGCAGTGACGTGCTTCTTTCTCGACCTCAGGCGGGCCCGGCTACCTATAAGGAGAAACCCCAAGACAGAGGAAACATTAGAGGGACGCTGAAGGGAGGATTTCAGTGGCCGAGTCAAAGTGGTTGACATCTGTTGGGTTGGATCAGACAACACAAACACTGAATGTACAAAATATTAGCGTTATCTTCCTGCACAAGTTGTCTCAAAGCTTCAAAATCCTAATGTAAACGCATCACTTCCTGTGTGCCAGAGGCTTTTCCCCAGGATCACTGTTGTGTTATGGCAGTCAGTGACATTTATTTACATGGAAATGTGGATCATTACTTTAAAATACAGCAGGTTTAAAAAGACTATGGTCACGTGTGTAACGAAGGAATGGTTTCAGGAGCAACGGGGCCTTTTGCATCACAACGTGTAAAGTCTGTTTACAGTCAACATGCCACGTGTCACTGGTGTCAAAACTCTCCATCACACTGGCTGCTGCAGTCTCAACCCACAGGAAGATGTTGAACTTACTTTAAAGAGATTCAGAAGGCTACAGTGTCTTTAGGTCAGTCTCAGAGACAGAGACGGAGACAGAGACAGAGAGAGAGACTACTCAGCTTGCATGCCTTTTGTATAACCATTGTTACGCAAATCAATTTTTCTTCTTTTGGTGTCTGTGACACTGTTTTAGAAGACTATGAAACATGGGGACATTTGAAATGAGGGAAGAGGAAAAGTGAACTCAAGCGAACCAAACCCAGCTGGAACTAGACAATGATCTCACTTCCTTCCGATGTCAGCTCAGACACCAAAACATGACAAATGAAAACAAGTCAACAAGTTGATGTCCATAAACAGAGGTCAAACAAATCCAGTTTGAATCGCAGACGAAGAGCACGGCACTCTTGGAAGTTGAGTGCAATTTCCAGGCTACGTGAAACGGGTTCGAAACGCTGAAACCCCAAAACCAACATGCAACTTTGCTTTGGTCCTTTGGATCTTTTGGTTCTTCAGTCAGCAAAAATGTTCCAACTGCCTGAAACATCCAAGTCTTGCGTCAGCCAAACACCTGTGAGCAAAATTCCTCCAGTGACTTACGATGATGAACTCAAACACACCCTGCTGCTTTCGCTCCAAAACACCACATGTCCATTTTGGAGGGGAACTGTTACCAAATCACACCCTATAATAAGTCATGCTCGGTTTTTTTAACGTCAGAGTTTGAAGATAGCTAATCACTTCAGTGACTTTCACGCCAGCAATCATTTCATCAGAGCAGAAGTAAAACATTTTTGAAAGGAGAAATCAGTGCGAGTGCAAATCGTCCGATTTTCAGGCAAAGCAGGAATACTCACTCACTCAAAGGCTCCTAAAAGAGGCTCCAGGACTGTCACGCTTTTTGGCTTTTTAAGGATTTGTTTTTAAAGGGTGAGCACAGGCAAACTGCATGGGCGAGGAGCTGCAGCTCTTTTGTAACTCAGGTGAGAGGGGAGGCTTTTAAAAAGGGACGAGGGAGGGCCCGCCTCGACCAATAAGGACAGACATGCAGGACGGTCAGGCCTCTCCCCCTGTGAGCACGCTCCCCCGCGAAACAAACACGCACACACACCAAGTCTACCTCAACAGAGAAGGACAAGAGGGCCAAAGGGAGGACAGCCGATGAGAAATAAACCAACAAGAAACAAAAAAGAAAAATAAATTCGATGTTGATATAAACTGAAAAAACAAAATTCAACTAAAACCTGAAAAACAAATACAGAGCGAAGAAGCTAGTTTGAGTGAGATAAAGAAGATGAGGTAGACTAAGCAAAAGGGAAGGCAGAGAGAGAGAGAGAGAGAGAGAGAGAGAGAGAGAGAGAGAGAGAGAGAGAGAGAGAGAATTAAAGCATGTTAATGAAGAGGGAACTAAAACATCATATGGATGCTGTGTTCGACTCCTCGACACATCTCAAGCAAACCGCTCGCCATCAGACTACAGACACAGGTGTGTACTAGCGTCCTTAAATAGCCACTGTCACTGTCACCCAAGACGAGATCATGTGACAGGTCACATGACCACAAACACGCATCCACTTCTATGCCAGTGCAAAATTATAGAGACATGTGGCAGATGAGCGGCCAAGATGACACGGGCAACTGCTATTGCATCAACAGCTGATCGACCTTGGCCTCCTGATCAGGTGCTGACCAGGGAGCGCACACACACACACACACACGTTGAGGGTAAGTGTTCGTGGTTTGGAGTAGGTTGTGCCGCAGACTGACCAATCAGAGCACAACGTTCGGGATTGTCGCTGTGCCCAAGGTCATGTTTGACTCAGGGATGTAG
>OMOT01078810.1:0-25355 GCA_900312575.1 Acanthochaenus luetkenii
ATGAGGGTCTGTACTGCGGCGACTCCGCGTCCTGCCCAGGAAGTCACGTCCCGTTCCACAAACCCCAAGACCCCCTCAGAGCAGAACCTCCTCCTGCCGGAGGCCCCTTCTCTGAACCCTGAACCGGAGGCCGCAACCCGGCCGTGACACCGGCAGCAGTCTGACGGGTGGTGATCAGTGAAATGACTCGTTCTGGTGATGCATCAAAAGTATTCACGGGCATCTTTATTAGCCAGCCAACAGTGAACAACACACAACAAACAACACACACCAAACAACAAACAACACACACCAAACAACAAACAACACACACCAAACAACACACACCAAAACAACACACACCAAACAACAAACAACACACACCAAACAACACACACCAAAACAACACACACCAAACAACACACACCAAAACAACACACACCAAACAACACACACCAAAACAACACAGGAGTACACAGTGTTGTTTAAAAGGCCAACAGCAGCGGGGACAAATTCATTCTTGACTCTATCAGTTATTGTCCCCAGATATTTACTGTTGGACAACTGTCTTCCTTAAACCAATGATCATCTCCCTTGTTTTGGACACATTTAAGTCCAAACAGGACATCAGCCACTAAAGATCCTCCACCACTGGACCAGTTAGTCTCAAACCTCAAACCTTCACTGTAGCACGATCATGGATGTTGCTCAAACACGGCCAAGGCTGGGCAATAAATCAACACCGTTTATCATCTTTCAGTCATATTGTGACGAATTAATGATATTGAGTTGTCTAAATTAATCATAAAAACACGTTCTCACAAAATGATATCCAACACAAATCAGGGAATATTATTTTATCGTACTTCATATTTAGCATGCAGTTCAACGTGACGGACATCAATTTCATTATTTAACATGTGGTTTTACATACGTTAGCGGAGATCGTCATATATATATATATTTGTTCAGCCCTACGCTGAAGAGCAAACGGCAGACATTGCTGGAGTCGACCACACGTGACACAACACAACACGAGGGATAGGCGGAACCCTTCAAGCACACAGTATAGTCCAGTGATTCTCAACCATCAAGGTTTTCATTCCAGCCAAACACTGCAGCAGCCGACATCACGGACCAGTTCCCCCCCGCTCTGGTTGAAGGCGTGCAGGTCAGTGAAATGGGCCGCTGTCAGGACGGGACTAGAAGGGCGTGTCCATCTGGCTGCCCTTGGCCCCAGGCGACACCGCCCCATAGCTGCTCTCCTGCCACCTCAGCCACTGCATGTGGACCTCTTTCTGGACCTGTCACAACACGGCACACACGTACAGAGAGACATCAGCTGCACTTTCTCCCCGAGGAAGGTCTTCATCAGCAGTTAAGACGTTTCATTGCTTCCTGGTGGTAGTTGAGAGAAGGGAAAAAGAATCGCATCCCTTGCAGTAATAGGCTACATGCTGTTTGTACAAACTAATGTGATGATGCTGTCACGACTCGTGTGTATATTTGTAATCTAACATGTCATCTTATGCACGTTTCCTTTTCGGCTTCAATCGTAATTTAACTGGTCCTCAAATTTGTATTGTAAAAAAGCATCTCGTTGTAATATTCTTATACCATGGTGCTTTACAATAAACGTGAACTTGAAAGACAGGACCAAAGAACCCAAACCCGGTTTAGACATCATCATAATCTAGACAGGTAAACCTCAACACTGGACTAGATTGTTACATATTGTACATATACAGTATAACAAATGCTTGAGAGCAGTGTGTGTCCAAAGTGGCTTGTACTGACCTCTTGATTGAGAAAGCAATAGAGAATTGCTACAAGAAGCCCCTGCAAGAGAGACGGTGTCAATGATTCACACATCTGCCGCAGGCCTATTGAACACCGTTAGAAAATACAATACAAACACGTCATGTGCATAATGTATAAAAGAACACGTCTGCCGTTAGAAGGTCGCTCTCGGAACGGCGTAGTTTGAACAGTGGAACAGTTTGTCAGACGCACACAATTATCGAACGAGGGTTAAACTGTTGAAGGGTGAGCTGTGACGTTCAAAACAGGTCAGGGAAATGAGTCAGGCGCCGCTCACCCAGCCAGCACACCAGAGCGGAACACATCTGAACACATGTACAACTCAGCGATGAGCTTGCCGTGAGCCATGAATGGGTTGGTCTCGAGCGGAAGACTGTAAACTCCCCCGCCTTGCCTTTCATCTTTATGGCGCAAAGATGCAGAATGAGATGTTTTACCCCTTTCACGATCAAAGCCTCTGTTACGGATCATTAGTAACCAACCAGAGGATTTCATACTGATGCTGATTTAAAACGCGCAATTCTTGAAGGGGGCTTATTTAGCGAGCCGGCGACCAAAACAAGAGCTTGTGCCACATGTGACATGCAGCCAGCGGAGGAAGCCGTTGGGAGTTTTTCCTACGGCGGCGTGTCTCCGGCGGATGCAGACGGCCCTTCCCCGGCCTGCTTCGCATTCCCACCAACACGGCACCGCTAGGCCCAGCCCACATTCCTCGGAGGGCCTCGGGTGGTAATCATTGCGACGGAGTGCTGTCGGGTCCACGGACACAAGGCTGTTAACGACGGAGGAAATCTCCACCCCGTCAGGGGAGAAAAGGAAGGAGGCTCTCAATAGTGTCTGAGGTTGAGGCAACTAGACGTGACTACGTGAACAGAACTTGGAATGACGTGCATGGAATGTGCAGAAAGCTCATATTTAAGGCTCCGATAACAAACATTGCACCTTAATTGACTTTTGATCGGAAGCTAATGTGTAGAATTAGATGCATTTGTTTCCCATTACTTAGGCTTCACTCACCATGCCCATGAAGTGTGTGTGTGTGTGTGTGTGTGTGTGTGTGTGTTGTGGGGTGGTGAGATGGTTGTGTGTTTTTCAGACGTGTGCATACCTGAAAGGATCCCATGCAGAGCTCGATACAGAGGCGCAGGTTAACACTGAAGTAGTCGGGCAGAAAATTAAAGAACATGTAGTGGGTTCCAAACAGAGGGATCAGGAGGAGGGTGGACTTAATCAGGCGTCTGTTGGACAGAAGAAAAGAAAACTAGATGCAGGAGACGGAGGAGACGGAGGAGACGGAGGAGACGGAGGAGACGGAGGAGACGGAGGAGGAGGGGTAGGAAGCTGGGGGTGTCCAAAAAGAAAAGAGGTTGTTTACCCCGTGTCTCATTTGAACGTTGTTGCCGATTGCAAAACACACGCAGACTCATGAGGATGCGTGTCTGTGGACGTGTCTGTGAGCGGAAACGTCGCCGCAGCGCGTGTGATCCGGAGTTTACCGGTGGTGGAATGCTTTCATGTGTGCATATTAATAACACGTGTTATTTGTGGGCTCCTTTCGAGACGCTCGAGGTCACAGAGCGCTAAGTAAGAGCATAAAACCGTTCATGTAAACATCCGCTTGACTTATCTTCAGTACATATTTGAGAAGATCTGTATTTGCATTACGTGCCTGGAGGCTTTGAGTCAATTAGTCAGCCTATTCCAATTAGAAATTCTTCTGATAAGCCTCTTGGGAAATGTTTAGTTTAGTTTTTTAACACTTTGAGATTCACTGTGAATGAAAAGTGCAGCACAACTAAGATGTAGTATTATTATCATTATGAAGTGGTAGAGGTGGCCAGACGGACTAGTCAGTGGCTCAGTGGTGGCCAGACGGACTAGTCAGTGGCTCAGTGGTGGCCAGACGGACTAGTCAGTGGCTCAGTGGTGGCCAGATGACAGATTTTCTCAGTTATAGCCCTTCATGGATTGGACATTTATGGTTCCACTGCAGATCTTTCTGTATTCAACACCCGGTGATGACTAAAGCAGGAGACATCCCTGCTGAGGCCACCGTCTCATACCGTATCTACAGCCGTGTCTGTGGCTAGATGATTACCTGTATTGTGACGAGTTATTGAACTGGATCAGGCGAGGATTGAGCTTCTGCACCAGAATTCTAACGATGTTCACGAAGAGCATGAAATTGACCTGTCGATAGAAAGGCACGCAGAATAAAGAACAGGAATACAAGGTAGAAATGTTCAACTTTAAAGCGCCGAAGCCTTGGCAAGTACCGAATGTCGCTATCAAAAAAATGTGATTACTCTGCTAGTCTGAATGTCATGGGAACAATGGGGGTAGGCAAGTGTGTAATTGACTGGGATTGCAGCGAAGGCAGTTTGGGCAGCCTATTCTAATGCGTACAAAAGAAACACTTTTCAAATCATCGCTCAATAGCAGGTAAACAAATCGCCTGCATCATCTGCCGGGTACATAACTAACAGATCCCATCGTTTTGTTTGTTTCGGCATAATGGCAGGTAATTGGTTGTGTGTCACTGAGCATTTACCGCTATGGAGATGACAATTGGTCCTTTGATGATCCACCAATAGGGAGAGTCCTCGTTGATGTCCCAACATCTGTACGGGAAGACATTTCACGTTGTACATTTGAATGAACGAGGTCATCGGTAGAATAAGCGTCAGTTCCTAGTTCCTTTGATCACATGACAAAGTGCTAGGAAGACAAATCATGAAAATAACAGCTAAAGAGAGATAGGTAGAAGGGATTCAGAGGAGGAATACTCAGAAGAGGACGATAACAAAGCAAAGCATGGTAGACATCCATATTCAATCTTCGTACAAGAGCCACCGACCAACTGCTCCATATAAACAATGTATGTGCACCACTAAAGATGTCGTGAATCCGATTATCAGATTTGAACACGGGAGAAACAAGTCAAATAGCACCAAAACGTGAATTTACTTGAAAAGTATGACACAAAAATACCTTTTCTCCTCAGCTCTTATTTCTTTATCAAGCATATATCTATCATGCGTGGTCATTTTAGTGGACACAGGGATATTTGTTACATCTGTTGTGATTTATACGAACTCTGTGTCCTCAAAGTACATCCTGGACCCAATCCACAGGACCGTGAAGACAACAGGCACGCCTGTGGAAAGGCAGAAAAACAGAACCATTGTCACTGAGACACATTTTAATCGGTGCAGACCAGGTTGGGTGAATGAATGACAATTAGACAATCAACAATGTCTGAACCCATTGGTTGAATGTCAGCTACTTTGATGATCTGTGCCCTTACTTGGGAATCAGCAAGAACTCCCAGTAAATGGCATATTTCAGATCTATCCACGTGTGCCAGTATCTACCGCCAATACGTGAGCCGGCATCGCGTTCCTGCCTCGGTGTCACCGAGACAAATTCCTGTACATTTACCGTAACTTGGCTAGTAAAGTGACGGTGAAGTGTCTGATATTCCCCTTTCATTTAACTACACACCTCAAGTTCTAAGAAATCAACTAGAACTTTTTTTTTGGCGATACACTCAACCCGCAACCATAATCAAGTTCATGAGAGTAGGAGCGATTGCCACAGGGATATAAAGTCAAATTCAATTTGTTTGGTAATTATAGATCATCCCACTCAGTCAGGAGTTGTTGGGCTGTTTGAAATAATAAGCTGGGGATGTTGGCAGATGGCTTGTCGTGCTGCTGTGCAACTCATTTGACATAGTGAACCGTAATAAGCAACGAATTAAAGGATTCATTACGGAATCAAAAGTACTTTGAGAAGAGTTTGGACTCTTCAGCTCAATAAGTTAAAAGTTTGTCATCTGATTTTGACAAAGGTTGGAGGGATGATGCATCTTCCAATCTGTTCCAGTGTTTAAAAATGACACCAATTGGCCTAATGGGGGCGCTATAATTAAAGGTCAAAATTGTAAACACTTTTTTTTTTTTTAAATAGCATATTGAAACCTAGTCCAAGACTAAGTGAGGCATTCTATCCCAAAATGCTATGCAAATTATACAAATTATTCCAAAGACATGCAATTTAGGCAGATTGGAGCTTCTAAATTGCGCAGTATGAATGTTTGTGCACCCCGGGAAGACTAGTGGTCACTGAGGCATAAGCTAATGGGGATCCTAGTAAAGAATAAATAATCTACATCTATTTTATAATGTCAAAAAAGCACAAACTGGTCATGTGCAAACTGTACTGGCTGGACATGCAAAAACAGGGGTGCATAGGCCCAAAAATCCAATGAAGACTACATACAGTGTACATGCTCATAAATGAAAGAAACTTCTCAGGACTTTTGCACCGATAACGTGATCATGTTTTGCACTTGTTCACTTTAGCACATGTCTCTTTTGGTCAGATGTAGAATAAAATGGAAACTTTGCATTGAGACATCTCCGTTTTTTCCTCCATCTAGTATACATCCATTTTGGAAATAATCATGACCTCATTTGACCTGAATGAAAAATCCAATATTTTGTAATCCACAAATTACCTAAAGTACCACCATTCGTTTTTCAGTCGTTTGGTAAGAATAGATGTCATGTATTCCAAATGGGGGATGTGTTATTCTGACACAAAACTCTCCATATAGACCTAGTCCACGGAGGCCTCAGTGTAATATGGGTCTGGGAAACAGCCCGTCAAGGTTCTCACCCCAGCCCAGCAGGCCGAAGCCCCAGAGACATCGACGGCTGTGGCGGAAAGAGGAGAGCAGCAGGGAATTGAGGTAGAGCGCCTCCACCAGGAGCCAGAAAAAATGTGTCATTACGCAGTAGTGACAGAAGACCACAGAGGCCTTACAAGCAAACTGGACAGGAGAAAAAAGGAAAGGAAAGAGGAACAGAGAGTGAGAAGGAGAAATGACAGCAGTAAAAAGTAGGGTTTATTATGTGAGAGGAGTCGCACAAGCAATGAGTGCGCTGCATAAATAAGACGAAATCCACCCGGTGGAATTTCTTCACGCTCGCAAGAACCTCTTACAGTGGAGAGGGTGCAGTGGTTGGTGTCGTCGCTTGAGAACAGAATAGCGTCCTTAATGAACACTGCCACAGCTTTCAGGATAAAAGTGATGAAGAGCTGGACGTGAATATAGTTCCTGGCACAACGCAGCCTCCTGTCGAAAAAGCAGACAAAACACACGTAATAAATACATAGTGTAGTGCAAAAATTATTAAAACGAGAACAATGTCAGGGCCGTTTTTTTTTCAGATACACAGTCAGATGGGTTGATAAACATCAGATTAAGTCCTACTCCTTACCACCACACTTCATTTGATTCCTCACTATAAACCCCCAGTTGCTTCACATATACATCTAAAACTGTTATAATGCCTTGGCTTCCATAGCTTTGACAGGGTGTGTTGACGGTGGCTACAGTGCCACTGGTCTTCCTTTTAGCACCATTCATATATAAGACCAGGGATCCATCAGGGGCCCTCAATGGGCACTTTTGTATTTATTTTAATTTATAAAAATTATAAGCCACCATTCATGCATTTTGGTGAATCTAGTAGCATTACTTGTTCAGCAACTACCATCTATAGAGCTTTTTTATGTGCCTTAGTTATAAAGGGATTCAGTGCAAAGATCTGCATCTCGCTCGGCTATTCTGGAGGCCGTTGTAAAAAAGGATTGAAAAATACAATAGTCGTGGCACACGTGAGAGGAAAGGTCTTCTGTGTAGATGAGCTGTGAAAAGGATTGTCCTCTTTGGAAGACCACGAGCTTTACCTTAATCGAGTCTATTCATACCTGAAGAGCAACAGGATCAACACAGCAACAGAGAGAACCACCAGGGAGATGCTGTAGCCGACGGTGTATATCAGCTTCACCGTGGCAAAGTAGGACTGCTCGGTCTAAAGGCAGGAGCAGAGAAAATACCTCGTGAAAAGGACGTTACGCTCAAATAACAGAAGAGTCTAACGTCCCAAAATGAGTCCAAACTTCACAGCGTCTATGGGACACATTGAAAATGTCCTTGGACAGATGGGTAGAGCCTAATCGCAAGAAAACGTTGGGGTTATTCCATATTTTGAGGCTGAGTCCGATGGCAGACTGGAGTAGAGTCGTCATTGACTACCATGGTGACTCTAAAGGCGTCTAAAGAGTAAACGCTAGTGGTATCACACTCATCTGACACACATCTTCATCGTGACATCTGGGTTTGGAGATTAGGAAGTCAATACTACTGATACTGCTTGGTAGACACGGATGACTCTACGATAGACAACACTCTAAAAAAAGGGGTTCCTCAGGGTTTTCTGGGCTGAACGGTGCGTGACATTGTTATTCGAAGAAACTTCAGTCTTTCCACTGGAAAACCAAATGGTCCTTCAGCAGTTCCGTGGTTCTGCAAGTCACTAATGGGTCCATGTGGCACCATCATGGAGTCTATATGTATCTGCTTGGATTCTTTGGCATTTCTTTGATAGGTCTTGAACACCACTAGAAGGCGACGAAGCGAGCTTTAATGACCCAGGTTTGACCTCCACTTCAACTTCCCCATCGCACGTCTGTCTCAAGAGTCGTGGACTGTTTTCCAGTAAGTAGGAGTAATAGAACAATCGGAGTTTCCCAGGCTTACTGGCACGAGATACGCTGAACTAGATGGAGCCCCCGCCTACACAGTTTGATTGACATGTGTGTTGGCTTTGAAAATGCACCGCAAAAGGAGGGATTGTATTTCCATTTGAGCTTTGGGCGGGTAGATGCGTGACCACGTGGGAAATGACCACGTAAAGGGCGCTGATGCCGTTGAATTGGATTCCTGTCACCCTCGTGCCACAAACCCTAAATACTATTACAGTTGAGCACCATTCCCTCTTTGGGTAACTGACAGGCCAAATGAGAATCACTCACTGCCTTTTCTATTCAAATGAGACACAATTAGGCTTGAATGGATTGTCCTCTCCACTTTCGAGAGGTAAAGACACGTTAGGCGTCAGGCCTGTGAAAGCTCTCCGGTCTCAACTACCCTCGGAGAACGAGCACATGGGCAGCAGTTTCGTTTGCTCACAGCCTGAATGACTCCACCAAACTATCGACAAGAGCTTCCCAAAACGGGATTCGTTTTTTTCTTCTTTGCCTAAACAAGAACATCTCTCGTGCTGGTTTTGCTGGTTTTTGAAACAGGGATGAACAGGCGGGTTCTCCTCCTGTTCCTGTCGCTTCTCCTCCTGTTCCTGTCGCTTCTCCTCCTGTTCCTGTCGCTTCTCCTCCTGTTCTTGTCGCTTCTCCTCCTGTTCTTAATCCTATTGCTTCACCCTGAACTCTTTCCTGCGCATGCTGGAGCCTCCCACTCCCTTGTGACCCCCCTGACCCCCCTGACCCCTCTTCCACCGCCTCACTCCAGACCCAACAACTCTCACCTCAGGAATGTCATCATCCACGCTGCAGGCGATGCGATACGGTGGGAAGGCCCCGGACCAACCGCCGCTGGTGCAGTTCCGGCTCACCGACCCTGAGGCGAAAGGTTGTGGGATCAAGAAGTCAACTCACGAGTGAAGAGAAACAGCCTCAGATCAGATGCTGCATCACTGTACCATCAATAACATTATGTATTCAGGCATAAAGTTTGGCATCCTCATAGTGACACTATGCAAAGCTCCCTCTCTCTACCTGGCTTCTCTTTCTGCATACTCCTAAATACTCCTCGTACGTTCTCATTTTCAAATTGAGGTGAAAAAAATTATAATAATTTGAATGCAGTCTCTTCATCAGGATTTAAAATAAATCGTTGTTTTGGCCTCCATCAGAATAGTAGTTTTGGCTTCACCGTGACTCACTACTGGTGGATGTGCTGCTCTCATTATCCCCTCAGCCTGAAACCCCCCACAACCTCCTCCTCGGTCTACTGGCACCTGTATTGTTAGTGAAGAGGGAGAAGACGGCGGGACAGGCTCTGTGGACCGTTTCCCCCTCCACAGCATCGGGCCAGCAGACGACCGCGTCCCAGAATGGCAGACAACCTTTCAGGTGAAATAAGAGGGTCAGACTGATAACTCAGAAGAAAGAGAGGGGGCGTGAAAGACATCACACAAACAAAATGCACACACCGTCACACCTTCAAAAAAAAAACAGCGCACATGCACTACCCCCACCACCAGACACACACACACACACACACACATACACACAGGTACGGGTGATGTATCACGCACAATACTCTCAACAGTATTCCTTAACAGAGCCACAACATCCGCTTGTGTGTAACTTGTATCAAGACAAGGAAGAGGATTTCCAACCGAGACCTTTATCTTGAAATAGATTACACAAGTCCTTTACGTAAGTGTCCTTAATGGTCTCCAATGTTGGTGCATCCCAGTGATGGATCACTCAGTGCTCATTCGTTCTCCACTTGGGACGCACTTGACTCCTGCGGTCAATGAGAACATTTTGCAGTATATCATATCACGACCAGAGCCACACTTCAGCTCATGCCAGCTGCTACTGCAGGCGGGGGGTGGGGGGGACAGAATGGCTGATTTGAAGACGGAAGAGACACCTTGTGCGCTGCTGTTGACCTGATCCGCGATGTACTGGAGGCAGTGATGCTCCTCTTTCTCCAGCTGAAATATGTATTCACACTCAGGGTGCAGGCTCGACAACGCCTAGGGAGAGGAAGGAAGGGAGGGAGGAAGGAAGGAAGGAAATCCCGCATTAGTTTCAATGCAAAGCATAAAAAAACTAAATAAACAATGCATGGCAGTTCTTTGGATATTTTCAGATATCTTCACCTGGACGTTTAAGCGGGGAACAGACTGCCTGTCTGACACTTTCAAAATGGCCGCTCACTCTGTTATAACCTTGCAGATGAAAAAAAGATACATACACGTTGCCTGTATGCGTTACCTTTAGCAGAAAATGCTTTCCTACTAAAATAGTTACCTTTGGGCGAAACACATCTATCTCCACCGGCGACGTTAATGATCTTTCAAGACAATGTGCAGGAGCGAAAAGCTTTGGAAATACATGAACTGAGTTTGCCCCGAAGGACACGTCCATTTTCATCAGGGTGGAGGTTATTGGTTATTGTCTCGTCCGGGCAAAACAGCCGAAGTCCTCTAATTACTTTAGCCTACGTTGCTGCTGTGAACATTGTCCGCGCAGTGCAGCTCGGCGATCTGTCCGCCAATCTGCCGGTCTGTCCCAGCAGACTGAGGTCAAACTAAAACGGCATAACCAGATTTTGCATTTGACATCAGTCAGACATTTATCTCCGTCAAAAACAAACAAGAACATTCTGTTTCTGAGAAAGCGAGGACTGAGGTAAGGTAGGAGTTGGAGTGGGATGTGGGGATTTGGTGTACGGAGGAAGTACACTGAACGAGTCTGTGGTAATTACCCTCTTGGCTGTGTGTGTGTGTGTGTGTGTGTGTGTGTGTGTGTGTAATAGATGGAAACCATTGTTGTCTGGATGGGAAGTACAAGGCATAATATGATCTTAGCAGGAATGAGAGCTGTGCGTGTGTGTGTGTGTGTGTGTGTGTGTGTGTGTGTGTGTGTAATAGATGGAAAACATCGTTGTCTGGCTGGGAAGTACAAGGCATAATGTGATCTTGGCAGGAATGAGAGCAGTGTGTGTGTGTGTGTGTGTGTGTGTGTGTGTGTGTGTGTGTGTGTGTGTGACAGACAATCAGAGAGGGGTACAAAAAAAAAGAGACAAAAGAGTAAGAAAGGAGAAGGAGGCACAAGTCAGACATTTAATCACAATGCCTCTCTATTTACAGAATTACTTGAAGTTTCAAGAATGGTTTGCACTCAGTTATTCATATGCTGAGTATTTCTAAGGCAGCTATTCTGACAGCAAGGCAGGAGAAGAACAAAGACAGCAGATACAACCTTAATCAACTGATCCGTTACCCCGTGTTATTAACAGACATATTGCACCGACTTTTGTCCTTGTCTCTCAGTGAAAAGATGAAACCAGATTCGGAAGGAAAAGAAGCACCGTAAGCCAAATTCCCCCCGGGACCGCAACCATTCCCTCTAGAGAACCCCGTTTCCCACATTCATAAGCGTTCTCAGTGTCAGCCAATACGAAGCACTGGTTTTAAGATTTCCATCACAAAGATCTATGAGTTTTAGTTGCAACATGCAGCCTTAAAGCATCATTAGAGGTTTGGGTTGTGTATTTACTTTGCCATGATGTAACTACAAATATTGGCGAGACGTCAGACTTCAGTAGTTGCTCCGTTGATTAAAACCTGATCATCCAAAATAGTGTTTATTTCTCTCCCCATACACACACATGGCACGGAGAGACAGGTCTCAACGTCTCACTCTTAACACACAAACGAACGTGAACAAAGTGGATTCTGTCCATGTATAAAATAAGCGTTTTTTTGGAAATGAAAATTTCAACTTTGTGTTGATTTGACTATTTGAATGAAGAACTACAGGTACAGGTAACTACACTGATATCTGCAGAAGGCAATAGGTTTACAGTACTGGGGACGAAGGATTCGGGGGATTTCTCTGCAGAGGTGGAGGTTACATTCACTTCTATTCAGGCTGGGGAGCTCAGCGTCAAAGACAAACGCATTTGTGATCAGAGAACCAGACATCTTGACAGAGAACATCGTTTAAGGTCACCACATGGGACGAAGCCAAATCCACAGAGTGACCTTTAATGTGAGCTGGACCTGTATTTGTTAAGATTAGGTTAAAGGGATCAATAAAAACCCAAGAGACCAATACTGAAGTCACCTAGAATCAGGATTTGAGCATATTTGAGCATAATAAAAGAGAGCAGGGCTGAAAATTGTGTTAGGAACCCAGAAAGTGATTTAGGGATCCTATAAACTAAAACACAGATCATTTGGAGTTGACCATGAATGAGGAAAGCAAGAGATTGTAAAGAAGAGAAACGACCCCTGGAGCATTTGAAACGGTCCTTGTGGAAGACTGCCGCTCCTCCGCCACGACCGGACAGCCCGCTGGTGCCGATGAAGAGGATTTGGGGGAGACGCCTCAGTTAGAGCAGCAGAATTATCTTTGGCTTAGAAAATATGTGGGGTCTGCCGTTTCAAATGACCTGAGTCGAGAGACGGGGCAGCACTGAGGCAGCACTGATGGGTTTGCCTGAGTGGTGAGATGGGCAGCATGTAATGGTTTACATGGGGCAAACCGGGGCAGACTAACGGGGGCCGAATGCAACATCTTGGGTGGTTTACTAACCACTGGTCCAAGCCCAGTAAAAAGGACGAATGGCATTTCGAGAGGAGCCTGGACTCTCATTTGTTGACGGCAACATGCGAGTGGCGAACGGCGCGTAACAAGTTCGCCGATGGCACGATCCGTGCACCAAGCAGACTGGGGTGGAGGCCGCCTGCCGTCCCAGAAGTCAATACAATCCACACTGTGAGAGCTACAGGCAGAGGAGAGCCAGGTGTGTAGGCTCAGTGGCCCACTAAACCGCCCCGCCCTGACAGGGAGAGGCAATAATTCACATTCGACATTTTCACAAAACACATTTTCCACTCTCTTTAAGTAACGAGATCCACACATGCAATCTCTCCCTCCATCATCATCGAGGAGTGAAAGTGTCGGAGGTGACCCGAGCAAAACACTGCCAGTCCCTGCTCTTTGTTCCTAATGCAATGCTAATAGTCTAATGAGAGATATTATTGTGCAATTTACCCAGCAACCACCTCCCTTTCCTGCTGAAAGGGGAGCAGGGGACACGTGCTTCAAGATGAGACGGGTACGCAGGAACAGCAGTGCATTGTTCTCTGTCATGATAGGATAAAAGGGAGTAAGACGTAGACGCCGATATAGAGAGGGGATGCTAGATGAAGTCCGCCTGGGCAACATGAGCTGTGAAACTAAATGCTTAGCCAAATGCCACACCACACTGCCAAGTTAGTGCGCCGGATGCTGTCGAAATGTTCTCAGGAAGAGACCCGAAGCCCATTAACGGCTAACTACACAAAAAGGGGCCACTGGACTTTGCAGATGTTGCCCTCTATTTTCAACAGGGAGCGAGGTGCACTTTTGGGCCGTTGTCAAGGTAATACAGTATCAAACATGTAACGCATTCGATCAATCAGAAAGCAACACACAGACATAGTCAGAGATACAGATAAAATATGTAGACATGTGAACAGTACACCATGTAGTCTAGGCTAACACACACACACACATGTGTGCATACACAAATACTCAGATTAGCAGTCCATCTGCCAATTGAGTTAAACATGACATTCTCCAGATTCTGTATGCCTGGACAAAAGATGGCCAGCTGGTGCTTTATTTACTTATTTATTTAGTAGTTCATTATAATTCGGTGTGGTCTTGATCAGTGGAAGAAAGTGATGAGCGTCTCGCCCTCTCCACACCACCACACCCCCATTATCGTCCTCGTGGTTCTTTTCACGCGTGGAAATGAGCAGGGTGGCCATGTAATAATAGCCCTATAAAGCTGTTCATACACTGTGTGAGTGTGCGTGTATGTGTGTGTGAGCGCGCGTGTGTCAATATCTGTATGTGTATGCGTGTGTGTGTGTGCGTGCGTGCCTATGGTTTAGTGCATGTCTTGCTTCTTAACAGTTGATAGGCCTTAACAAATCCTATGAGTGAGAGAGAGACAGACAGCAATCAAGTCCCTTAATTAAATCAAAAGTCACTTAGTTATAACTTCACCAGACAATGGCGTATGAATGTGTGTGTGTGTCTGCTATTGTTATGATTACAGTGGCTTTTAAGATGCAAGACGACAGTGGGAATATAATTACTGTAGGCCTATTGGAACATTTAAACCAATCACGTACCAGAACACGGCAGGAGCGAACAAACACGCGCATGTCTGTTTATGGTCTAGTTTAATTGATATGTATTATAATGTATTTATTAATGCCCCTTGTACATTACAGCGTTCTAAAAAATATAATGCAAGGACGACAACGGATACAGAATATGACCATAGAATTCACATCAGTTCGAACATGTTGATTCTTTTCCCCCCCTACTTTTGGACAGTGAAGCTCTTCTAGTCTAATCTCTCTAGTGGTCGCAATTGCTCTTTTTCAGTCAAATTAAAATTACAAAATGTAATTTCATTTTTCTAAAACCACAACACAGTTCATTAGCTCTTTCCTCCGGTGGCACGTTTGCTTACTATCGCCATCATTAGTCTCTCACGTAGATGAAGTTAAAGTGATTCACTCACGGATGGCGCCATGGACATTGTGAAGAAAATCCCGCGGATGTGGAGAGAGCACATCCCGTCTGTTCAGTAGCGCTCCATCCTCCAAGTCCAACGTGGTGCTGGTCTCTCTCTGTACGAGACTCGAGGAGGACTCTAAGCCCGCCTATCCTCAGGTGTGAGGAACAAAATAAAATGAAAATAAACTCCCTGCCGAGTATTTGTCGCAACGTTTTTTAGCAACACAGATAAGTACCACGGTAACAGTGAGGAATATATCCGGATAGTCCTTTTCATAGATTTACATTCCAATACAGGCACACACACAAAAAACACTCAACAACAAAGCTGTGGCACAATCTGTTACTGAAGGGACACATTTTATGCTTTTATTTTGAAGGCAAAATCTATTCTGTCCATCCCTGGCTAGATGGACTAGCAGGTCGTGTCTTGAGCCCTGACGCCTGTCTTACAGGGGACAGGCGGTGCCATGCTGGACACATGTATAGTGTTACAGTCCCGCCCACCACCAAAACATACCTGGACCCCAGAAGAGACTTAGACCAATGGTGATGTACCATTGAGGACAACTAGAAATGTAGATTGTATGCCCCGCTCTCTGGAGGTTGTCGAAAGTCATCCTTGGAAATGTAAGGAACTGAAGCAGACGAGGCAGGTTGGGGGAATGTTGGGACGCCAACAAGGTAGTGAGATGTATCATTGCCCCAAGTTTCGTCCAAGTCCGACCGGTGATATCTGACATATTTCGTGTGACAGACCCACGAACCGAAACAGAGAGATAGTCCCCCACCCCCGGCTTTCATCTTGGAGGACGATACAAATGAAACAAAAACAAATGAATGCAGACAGATGCGGGTGGACAGACGGATGGGACAAATACAGTGAAAAAGGGGAAACACTGGCCTCATTGAGATCCCCGTGCTGAACTGTCTTTTCAGGCTGGCACAACACACCCAAGGACATATTGATTTATTTATGTCACATTTCTGAATAAGTGAGGCACCACACAAGAGATAAACTGTTGGGATACGTTGTCCTGAAGCTCCAAGCCGTCAGACAGCAGAGTAGTTGTGGATAAGTGGATGGCGGAAGCATCATTATTATCACATTTTATTCACGTTTAACGTGTTTGACAGGTCTATTGCTGGCTACATAGAGCGCTTGTAGGGAAGATTAATGTACATTCCAAAATTGTCGGTCAAAAAGAACAAGTAGAAAATCTGTCCCTGCACGAATTCTCTGACAAATACTATAAACGTTCCACAGATGTACTTTTAAAATATTTTTTTTAACAATGTGCAATTCTGTTAAGAAAATATGAGGCTTTGCATACAAATTGCATTGATTTACACCAATCAAACAACATAAAAGAGAACCGTTTGTGAAATGCAAAC
This sequence comes from Acanthochaenus luetkenii, assembly GCA_900312575.1. Taxonomy (NCBI): domain Eukaryota; kingdom Metazoa; phylum Chordata; class Actinopteri; order Beryciformes; family Stephanoberycidae; genus Acanthochaenus; species Acanthochaenus luetkenii. The sequence continues at coordinate 16,390 of OMOT01078810.1, forward strand.
AGGTCTCTACAAAAGCAGCACAGAGTTAAGCCCTCACTTTGTTAACAAGTGTGTGGTCAACTCCATGAAAGTGACCAAGATCCTTATTTCTTATTGCTTTGAGAGAAAAGGAGAATACTTATCAGCACACAGCATTCAAACACATTTGATCACAGAGAGTACAATAAAAGCTAGGGTATCTAAAATGTATGGCAGAAATGATTCCAGACATTAACATGAAAACCAAACAAACAAAAACCCTTTCAACTGATTAAAATGTCCTCCTCGTTGAGATTAACTCCTTACAGTATATTATAATTTATACCGAGTGTCATGTTCCATGTGGCTAACGAAGTGTAAAACATAGGGGAACTGATATCTGGTAATAAGAGCTAATTGGCACTTTGAAAATACAGTAGATCATAAGTCAGCAACATAGCTTCTGCAGGTCATTATAATTACATATACTCAGCCTGTATATGGACAGGCATTAGGTTTAATAAAATCATATAAGTGGTAATTAAGATGGCAGTATTTTGTCCAAAACAGAAGATAGAGACATGCTTTGAGTGCCAACAGCTCACAGCGGAAGACAGAGACAGTTTTATGTTCCACTCCTGAGAGCTGCACAAAGTGCGTAAGCTTCGTTGTCTATCTTCAAGATCCTGCTGTAAATGCAATTTTGTGATTTGAAAATTAAATTGGCATGATGTGTAATGTCAAAAATACATGGGAGTCAAAGAGAAAATACAAACTATTGTTTTCTGGGTGCTCAAAAACTACGTTTTGCAGATGCATGTTGCTCACAGTGATCTGCATTCTCTAACATAACAGTATATTCAGGGAAACGAGAGTCAAAGAGAGCAGGTCAGAGCAAGCAGAGACCATCAGACATAACAGAAAGAACAAACAGTTTCACAATGTCTTAAAATGTCCTGTGACTGATCAAATTAAATGTAAAACAAACTAGCTGACCTAAAGGTACATTACTTGGTGTTTGTTTAAGCAGAAAATGTAAAACGTGTATAAACCATTTTTTTCAGTTTCTCTGTCCAAAATCTATATTATCTCCTTGACAGCAATTCACGTAGGCAACAGAAATAACAGTAAAACACATAAAAACATAATACCTTAGTGTTAAATAATACAGAAAGGGTCCTTCTCAAATAGGACCTCAACAAATCAACAGCAAACACAAAATAGCTGGGTAGAAAGGGGATTTGGAAACAGGGGAGCAAATGAAACAAGTGACATTTAAAAAGTAATAATTCATTACAAATGGACACTGAACTTTAACTCTCCGGTCTCCCTTCAGCCGTCGTACGTCCGCCTCGCGCCACTGTGGCTGCACTTTCAATCCGGCTTCACGGAAAGTCACTTCCATCGTAGATTATAGGCTTCTCAATTGTCAAGTGGAAGAGCACTTTCTTGGAGATGAACCTGTTTGAGGAGGGTTGCTGATGAAAGGATTGCAATCTAGCAATTGAAACGAAATGCTGGGGCACAACAGAAAAAGGCCCGCGTACACGCACACATGCACACACACACACAGAGGCAGCAAACGATGTCAGAGATAGAGCTGATTAGAGAGAGATGTCCTGTCATTCAAGCATCTTCCACTAAGAAGAATCTCTCAGTGGCAGGACAAGGACACTGGATACTGGGAGTTCCCTACCGTGAGAAGGAGTTGTCGAAGATGAGTGTGTAGAGGCCAGGGTTTCTGGCTTTCAGCTGCCCCTGAATAGACTCTTTATGGGAGTTACAGCGGGTCAGGGGAATCAGGACCTGAGGACAGAACAGGAACATGAGTCTGAGGTGCGGCTCCATTTCCAGGTGAGGGATTTCTGCACAATGTCAATACATCTTGCGAACTTAACGTATGCCACTCCAGGCCTTGTTTTGTTTTAAAGATTATTTTTTATGGCTGTTTCTTTACAGATAATATCAATAATATATGCTAGTCAGCCAGTATAATAATAATAATCATCATAATAGTAATATAAATTGAATAAATTTTATTTCCAACACTTTTAATTACAAGCACCACTAGGAAAACAAACAAAAGGAAGTATTGGACAGAGAGAGAGAAGATGGCGAAATGCGGCAAAAAGTCATAACTCGTCATGCCATTTTAAATACACGGTATGTATCTTAACCTGCTGAGCAACAATGACAACCTGCAGTGTTTTTTCTCAATCTGTTATGTTAGAAAGGTCAACCACCACTACCAGGGGTCCTTGAGGGAATTCCAGCTTGTCCCCAAAAAACTGCTTAATTTCTCGATTATTTCACTCCGTAAAAGTTGGCACAATGCGAATATGTATAAGGATGACTAGTTTGATTATAGGTTTCACTATTCACCCTGTTGGTATCACCTCAACTAGAGTATATAGAGCTACTTATATAATTCTTCACCAAGTCAGATGGGGTTCATCAGAAAGGCTAGCCAGTGGCAGTAAGCAAGAAGGCTGCAAGTACGCATGCATCTTACCTTGCCGCACTGCTGCTCTAAATGCTTCACAAAACATTGTTCTATATATAGCACACATATGTATACACACAAACACTGAGCTGGTCTACCTTAGACTGTTCCACTGGGAAGTCAGGGGTTTCCCGATAAACCACACTAAAGGAGACGCTCTTGGGCTCTGAGGAGAACATCCAGCTGATGGTGGGCCCACAGTCATCCACAGCAATATTTATCATGCTATAGCAGCTAGATTTGATAAAGAGCTCCCTAGAACCATCACCAAACTGAGAGATATCATCAATGCTGAGAGAGACGGCCACCCTGTAATAAGAACAAATGAATTTAAGACGCAGTAAAATGGCATTAGTACAAGCAACACTGAGGTGACTAATCAATTACACACAAACGCAACACATCAAGTTAGAGACTCACGTGACTTCTCCTGATTTGAGAAGGGTAATCTCTGAATCCTGGGAAACGGTGGGAATATGCTCTTCGGGGTCATCGGGGGTCACATCTCCTGTGCCTCTGCAAATTGAGTCACGAGACACAGAACAGTTGTTTTCCATGTCCATATAACTCTCTAATGGCACTGTGACACACTGACACAGAACAAAGCGCCGTTTTTAAACGACCTCTATGCTCATTGCACTACAACACAGCAGAGTATCCCACTGTAGCTGACAGTGATCGTCTTTCAATGGGTTGTAGTATACTCAGGGCTCATGACTATAAACTTAAATGGATTGTGGATGTTAGAGATTGCTGAAGCACTAGGCTTCTCGCGAATTCGGCAACGCCTGACAGCAGACACCACGAGTCCCCTTGTTAACATTGTACTGATGGAAGTAGGCCTTCTTCCAGGGAATAACATGACAAACCGTGACATTGAGTTATGGCTTTTGATTTATCACATACGTGAAACAACAGGAGTGTGTGTGTGGTGATACACAGTATGAATTGGTATTTACTACTGATGGGATGATACAAGTACATTCAGCTTTATCTCATCTCCCTCGCGGTCATCGCTGAGGTCTGTCCCTCATGTAATCAAGACTCAGAGGAATCAAAACGGTGGTTCACAAATGAAACAAAGCAAGGTGTGTGAAGGTCATAAGGAACTTCAGGGTGTGTGTGTGTGTGTGTGTGCATGTCTATTCGTGGTGTATGTACAGTATGTCTTTGCTGAATAAATGCTAGGATGACAGGTATGACTTAGGAAAAACTGTCTTTCTCGAATCAAGTAGTTCTGCACATGAACATGTTGTGAATGTCTCTATATGCAACATTATGGTAATGAGTACGTACGTCTACAATGTCCACAACAACGAAATAACAAATGTCCTTTGACACTCACATATCCAGTGCTCCTGGAGGCCTTCTGTCTTGTTCTCCCTCCACCGAGCCTCCTGTGGTATCACTGTCGTAGATGCCATTCACTTCCTCCTCTGTGATGATGTCATAAGCATCAGCAGATCTGCCACTGGGGTCTGAAACTGGGAAGAACAGGAATGTATGAATATAACCACTATGCAGGTTTCCTTTGTTTAAAATCAAAGCAAACCACTAAAGACAACCATTGACATTGAATGGTGGCATGTAGGGACAGAAATGTCAACCTCTTCCCCTTTTGTCCACTGAATGAACTTCAGAGATTGCGGAGAATAGCAAAGGTTTCTGTCCTTGTTCCGCAATATGACAAGGCAAACCTTTTCAGTTCCCAGTCAACATAAAAGAGAAGACAATACAGAGAACCAGAGAGCAATTGTGAGAAACTGTTTTCAGCCAAATTGTCCTTTCAGGTTACTGGAACTAGCTGTGCTGGTTTTCCAAGTGTGCAGTTGTCAAGTTAATGTGTGGCTGTGAAAACATGTTTTTGTATTGTGTGCATTTGTAAATGTGGCTTTCATTCCAGCATGTCTCTCACCTGTTATGCTGGGAATGGGTTTATAAGGAGCTGGCTCAGGGGGCGACAGAGGCCCAGGTCCGGGTGGGGGAGGCTCGGTGTCTGCAGGACTCAGCTCCGCCGCTGTGAACCTCTCCACCACGGCGCTGTGCTGGGTGTAACACTCCCTACAACAGCGCTCCTTCTTCCCACTGTGCTTGGTCATCACAAAGTTGTTACTGCAGTAGTAGCAGAAGATGCGGCCACAAAGCCTGAAACAAGAACAAAAATGCAGAGCTTTCAGCCGTGTTAAACCTCAAATTGTGTTACTTGAAGGAAAACAAACATGACCATATCTCTGACGTCCAAGTGCCCACCTGCAGTGGTGTCTGCGTAGCCACCAGGTAAACTGTCCCTGGCAAGCAAGGCAGTGAGTGGCCTCCTTATCCACCAACCACCAGCGCTCCTCCGCTCGCAGCTTCTGCTCAAACTCCAGCGCGTCCGACTTCTGCCACAGAGCATCCTTGTCTCTGTCATAGTGCACAAAAAGAGACAGACACTAGGGCGTGGTTTTGGTCATGGGTGTCATTTGAACATGAACATGAAAACTGCAAATTAGAAAATAAAATACATGTGTCATTTTCAGGTTTGCCCAATAGGATGTCAAAACCTTTTATGCTAAATATCTCAAAGCTACTCTGAAGGCAGATGGAACCTCAAGACCCCAATACATGCTGTCATTTGTGAATGTGGATCATTTAGTATGTTTCCCACTTCAGCATATTTGAGGAATGAACATAAATGTATCATGTAATTTGCTTAGACTGCACTGTACATCTACACTCATATATTGTATATGCTCATATACCCTGCTGTTCAGAAATTATGCTAATGAGAAAAATAATGAAGGCATGAATAATACAAGTAAACAAGAGACTGAAAGTATGTAGGCACGTCCCAGGGGAGTTGACAGAGTCAGTGTGTTTGTGTTGCATCCCTTACTGAAGATGAAAGCTTAGTGAGCCAATGAGAGGCAGCGGTGATGAAGCCGGTGAAGAATAATAAACAAGCTGTATTTATCTTTAATAGCATCTCTCTGCCACACTTTTCCTGCTCTCTCCTCCATCAGTCTTTCTTCTCTATCCTGTTCTCAGAATATTATGTCAGCTTTCAAAGAAGCTATTTTTTCCCCCTCACCTTCCTCCTCAGCTTCACTTTTTCACCCACAGCTCTGTAAAGTACGACTGTCAGCAGTGGAAGCATATTAGAGGACTGCAAAGTGCTCTCTCAGGGAGTGCCAACTCAGAATACGCACTCCCCACTGGGCCCACCAAAGAGCAGGCAACCAACATAACATAATGGGCACCCAAACAGAGGACATAAACTTGATCACCATCCCTTTAGTCCCTGTCTTTATAAAAACATCTGTCCCTGTTGCATGTTGCTTATTTTCCCTATGCTGAGGCTGCAATGAGAGACAGGTCGTACTTTAAGAGTTCGATTAGCCGCTCTTCAAGGAAGGTCTTGGTTCTGCTAAGGTCATCGATCTTGAGGTGATGGCTCTGTTTTTCAGCCTCTGTTTCGTCAAGTTTCTGCTTCAGTTCCTCACAGACGTTTTGCACAGCCGAGAGCGCACCTTCAGCACTGCAGAAAGGAGGTGCAAGGGAAATGAAAGTCACAACAGTGGTTAACAGTCTGCTTTTTTTAATCATAGGATGAAATGCACAGGTAGCAATGGGCGTGACCGCACCTGCTGACTGAGTCTCTCAGTCGCTGAATCTCTGCCTCACTCTGGCAAATGGTAGCTTCTGACTTTGTGATGTGAGCATCTTTCTCACCAATCAGCTGCGAGTACTGCTCATTCACAACCTTTATCAAACATTAACAAAACATGTACAAAAAAATATCCATTTTTGATTTGATTTTAGAATTTGGTCAACTTTCAATAATGTAGCCATCAGTTGTTTTTACAGTGGTTTTGTAATTGAGCTGCTTATTCATTTGGCCAACCTTAGCAATCACAGGAGTGTTTAAGCAATAAAACAAAACAAAATACTGATTCGGCTTTCTGCAATCATCTACTGCTAATGAATAATATGAATAATAATGAATGATAATCAGCATACTATTACAACCTCCTATTTGATGTGTAGCTTCCGTTTCCACATCCTCGTGTCAATTATGCAAATACACTAATGAAAAAGACTCTTCAGCCAGGCTTTTGAGACTGTAACAGGGTATGTATGGGATATTGCGCTATCGACTCATCTATCTATAGTCTTTCCTTAATCATACAGTATTTTCTTTACTTTAAAAAGTGAAGAATACATCAAATTAGATAGATAATTTTGACTTATTTTTTTCCAAAGGCAGTATATTTTCTATACCACTATTTCTCTGTGAAGGTAATCATTGCCTAGAGATTTGAGAAGACTACGTAACCATGAATTATGTGAAGCTGGAAGCACACAGACCTCTAGCTCAGACACGTTTGCCTCCAGACTAGACACATTATCCAGCTCTTTCTGCAGCTGGTCTTTCACCGTAACCAGCTGTTCATTCATACTCTAAAAGGCCAGAGAAACATAGAAGAAAAACAAACAAACAAACAAGTTAACTGAATTGGACATAATGCCACAATACATTAAAATAAATACCGAGCCAAAAACAGGAATCAGTATAAGAAAAAGTATTATCATGAGCGCAATACAAGCCCCGATTAACAGACTCTGGTTAAACCCACCTTGATCTGGATCTGACGATTCATGCTCTCTGAGCTCATTTGGAACTTGACACCCTCCATCTCCTCTTGGCTGGAGTCCTTGAGTCTCTTCACTTGGCTCTTGACTTTCGCCAGCTTCTCCTGGAGCTCATGTATAGTTCCTAGAAGGTTCTCCCCCTGTGTCAGCTCCTCTCTCAGGCTGGCATTCTCCTGCTGTAGTGCTGCCACGCAGGCTTCTAGTCGTACCACCTCTTTGGTGGTGTGCTCTACAATCCTGGCAGCATCCCCAGCCCAATGCTCTCTGGCCTCCTCATTTTCTGCACTTATCTTACAGATGGTCATCCCCAGCTCTGCCATCTCTGTGTTGGCCCGGTGCAGACCTTCACGTGTCTCGCTGTTCTCCAGGGCTAGCCTCTCATTTTCGGCCTTGAGGGTGGCCAAGTCCTCTCGGATGTCAGCCCCGGAGGTAGCCAACTCAGCATGGGCAGCTGCTTCTCTGTCACGCTCTTCAATCAGTGCCTCTTCTTTTTTCTTGCTCTCCATGAGGTCCACAATGTGCCTCTGATTGAGTGCCTCTGTTTGGGCTTTAAGCTGCTCGGTCAGAGTCCTGAGCTCATCTCTCTGGGCCTCTGTCACCTCCAGCTGTGCTTGGGATTTTAGCTTTTCCTCCCCAGATCTCTGTAGCTGCACCCTGAGGTCCAGGACCTCTGCCTGGAGCCTGGACACTTCTTTCATGTTCACCTCTAGCTGGCCCTCAACCATAGTCAGTTTGGCAGTCACTTCCCCGTTCTCCTTGGCTTGAAGGGTGCTCCTTTCCAAATGAGATATCTCCACTGTCTGCCTCTCAGAGGTAACCCTTTGAATCAATTCTGTCTGTCTAGCACAGGTTGCTTCCGCCTGGGCCTTGGCCATTTGAAGCTCCTTCCCACTGACCTCCAGAGCTTCCACCCTGGACTGCAACTCAACAAAGATTTTCTCCTTACTCTCTAGCTGGGCCTCCTTGGCTCGGAGCTGCTCTTGAAGGATGGTTTCATTCTTGCGTGAAGCTCCCAAGCTCTGCTCCAACTCTCCAATGTGCACATGAATAGATTTCAGCTGTGACTGCATACAATTAAGAGTTGCTTTCACAGTGGCCTGCTCTTCTCTTAGACTCTGGTTCTCCTGCTCCAGTCGCTTTGATGTTGCCTCTGAGAGCTTTGTGGCCATGGCTGCTCGCTGCAGACTCTCATCCAGGGTGCGGTTCTCCTCACGCAACCTCTTCTCTTTGTCATCCACCGTCATCTTGGCATCATCCAGCTGGCCTCTGAGTTGTTTCTCAGAAGCCTTCAGAGCTGCCAATTCAGCCTCAAGTACCGTTCTGTTGTCTGCCATCTCTTTCATCAACTCCTCATTCCTCTTCACTGTGGTCAGCAGTTTGTCATTTAGGGCCATTAGATTGGTGCACTGCGTCTTGTAGTCTTCTATCTTCTTTATCTGTTCCTTGACGCTAGCCTCCAGCTCAGAGAGGCTAGTGGTCAGCCTGTCCCTCTCTGTGGTCAGGCTTTGGTTCTTGGCTTCTAGCTGCTGTAGTGTCTGGCAGCTAAAAGTAAGGTCGGTTTCTTTACTCCTGAGCAGATCCTTCAGAGTAGTGACCTCTTCCTCTAAAGACCTTTTTAAGCCACTGATATTCCTCCGCATCTCATCTTTATCTTCTTGTGCTCTCCTCTTGACCTCCTCCACTTGTTTCTCCTTCTCCTCTAGGACTCTTTGGCTGTCCTGAAGCTGCCTTTGCAGGTTGCTAGCCTCCTTCTCTCTCAGTGTCAGGGCCCCCTGCAGCTTGTCAAGGGCATTGCATTGCTCCTCCACTCTTGCCTCCAACTTGGCCTTCTCCTCAGAAGTAGATGTTACTAATGCTCCAATTTTTGTCTCAC
>OMOT01078812.1:0-10535 GCA_900312575.1 Acanthochaenus luetkenii
AGACAGAGATATGACAGATGTCAGTGATGGTAAGGACACATCCAGTGAAATCAATATGAGCTATTCCTTAAGACTGAATCTCCAGCTGCAGTTTCTCCAGCACTTCCAGCACTTCCAGTACTTCCAGCACTTCCAGCACTTCCAGCACTTCCAGTACTTCCAGCACTTCCAGCACTTCCAGCACCATCATTAAGGATGCAGAAATAATGAGCCTGTCAGCCGTGATTCCTTCCCTGCTCTTCACACCATGTCTACCTTGTCTCTCATGCTTGAATATAGTAGAGTATAGGACTTCTGTTTGAAGTAGACAAGGGCCAAAATAGTATTTGGAAATACTTTTTATTCACCATGAGAAATCCCACATAGTGAGGAAGACAGCGACTCCCAAGAACACTTTTCATACATGATGCTCACTTCATTGTTTCAAATCGAACACGTAAAGTTTCAACATCAAAACGTGTCAGTTTTAAACAATCAGGTGAGCGATATGTATTCAAAGCTTTGTGGCGGCAGTCTATTCTTGGGAGTTGCTGTCTTCCTCACTGTGCTATTTTCCGTGCCGCACCTCTATCACACCAAACGTTATATTTATGCTGTTATTCAGGTTCCGGGTGGGCGGGGTTGGATATTACAATGGGATAATACAGCCAGCAATACGAAAGTATTTGAACGTCATTATCCTTTTCTGTGACAAATTCCCATTTGACCCAGTTCTGATCTGAATCTGGCCAGTAAGACTCTAACAACCTTACTGGACTGTCCTATAACACTCAAATGGATTCAATTAATTCCAAATAGAGTGTAATTAAGTACCAACAAAGAGGATTCTGGGAACGTAGTAGCCATCGGGTGCCAGATTCTTGTCTGAGGTCTCGTGCTGTGAGGAACAATATGATATGAACTCAGTCAGTTAATCGTGTTGACAACAGGGGATCAAAATAATCTACACGTTTAGTGTAGGTTTACTTCTAGTAGCTATTTGTCTTTGCAAATGATTTTTGACCGTTGATTTGATTTGACCACTGATAATGTCACATGATTAGCCTTTTAATAATGTTTGATGATTCAACATTTAATAACCATTTACATAATGAGAAACAGCACTGCATGTACAGACTGATACAATTCTATACTTGAAATTGAATGAAGCTACCCTTTGGTTCTATACTTGCACATATTGCACACTGTACTATACTGTGTATATATAAGGTTTCGTAATATATAATGAATGTTTATTTACCACCAGGTTGAGCATGATGAAATCCTCTCTGGCCATTTTCTGGATGGACTTTTCAGCGAGAAATGCCTTCTTCAGTTCTGTGGAAATTATTGTTTAGTTTCATCACCAGAGCCGAGATTGGAAATGAATCTCCAGGGTTCTACAGATTTGCCGTTATAGCACTATATATATATTCCTGAAAATAAATACATTCTTGCTACGCAGACAAAATTGAAAATGGAGGACACGCACAACTGGAGACTCCAAGTGTGGTACGACATTTTCAATTATTTTCACACATTGTGCTCCTAAATTTCGGGCCTCTGCTCCAAGATGTCACTTTGTCACCCATACAGGAGACAGTCGTAGAAACAGAGGGTGCGGAGCAGGACAGAAACAGGTTTGCGGGTGGGACCTAAATTTGTATCTAGTTCTGCCAGAGATAGAGAACCGGCTATATGATGTGCATTGTCCATCAATACTCAAGTTAAGTATGGCCAGGTATTCATAATATGTAATAACATAGAAGACTGTCAAATATTCTCCTCAAGTCCAAGGTAAAAGTCAGACCTTCGCCCTGTTGTCATTATGCGTTGAGTCGTGCGAGCTGAGGCTTCCATTGAGCTCTTTTCCAGGAAACCGCTTCATTAATGAGAACAGTACCAACCAGTTTCATCGGCTTGCTTGGCAGGTATTAAGGAATGCACCCGTCGTGTTCACTATCCCTACTGTGGGGCGCGACCTGGTATTACTGCTACTATCTAAATGAATTGTCTGCATCACACTCCCTCCCGTGTCTATTTGAGACCGTGAAACCAAGCCCAGGACTGGACAAGAGATTAGGCCGGTAGCCCAACCACATTTTTCACCGGCGATAGAAATATAAATCCAACCGTATACTTCCAATGATTGAACCATTGGCTGGGAATTATCTTTGAAATATATTAAGTCAAATAAATGCACAGAAATTCGTCTCGACAACATTTGTGCATTATAAAACCTGCAGTTACACACAGAAAGCAAAGGGACAGTGCAAGACACACTATGGCCAGTACCCCATACGTATCACTGTACGTACTGTATATACATTCTACACTGAATATCTCTCAGGAATAGTAGAACAGGGCTACTGCTGTACCTTGACTGTGCGGGCAGTCTTCATGATGATGGATGACCATCAGAGGCTTCTTACTGTGGGAACAAAACCACAGAGAAACAATGCAAACCCTACGAACACATTCCACTACAGAATAGGCACAGTGGTGGGCGTGAATCCAACCTCGCATAGCACGGTCCGATTATTGATGAACAATGAGGAAGAAAATATCATTTTTCTGTAACTGAGTCGTATCTTGTGACAGAGGCATGCAGTGATTGAACTGACACAGGTCTCTAGTATGTATTCGCCCCGATTTGAATCAGTAGGCCACGGAATCCTCCTGATCAATTTATGAGTAGGATAAAAACACAATTCACAGCCTTTATTCCAATAGTGGTGTGATCATCATCTACAACATTTAATGGCGATATGTTAGCATATATAATCTCACAACCAAACTGTAATCGTCTATATTCCAAAAGTATCCATAGTATGATAACTGTGCTTTTCTTCAGGAACCGTAAAGGATCACAGTCAGTTTTCTCTGTAACCAAAATGACAGTCATCCCAATGCGTGTCGTGAGGATGACACACTTTCCCCGTTAACGTTCTATTCCCGCAGCCGAACACCGAACATAGAGCAGAAAACGGACCGTACCTCTCTGCCATGTTTGACAGGCCCTCCTCGTAAGTCTGGGCCCAAGTGATGTTCTCCCCCCACCCTGGGAGAAAGAGCAGCGGTGAGGTCAACGGGGGGGCGAAAGGAGTGCTGGTGTTTCTGCCACTTTCATTGACGAGCACAATTCAAATTCAGGAGTTTATGTTCGTGACATCGGTGGCAAGCGTGACAGTGTGAGAATCACCCACCTCTTGACAAGGTCTGAGGCTTCTCCCTTCTCTGCGCCGCAACGGCGGCACAGGTCACGAAGAGCAACGCAAGCGAGGCCCAGTCAGCCATAATCTTCGGGTCCTGCGAGACAGAGACAGATCGCAAGGTCGGTTAGCGGTGAGGTTCCAGTGAGGTCCAGGGAGATGCTCATTCGTCAGACGGCGTATTGCTCTGCCGTCACCAAACGCCAGGGATTCAAGCGGTCGGAGCAACGAAGCAAGGATTTGTCAACTTTGTCTCATCGTATGAAATCTGTAGCATTGCTGAGAGCTGCAGCCATTATGCTGCATTATAATGTCACACATTCTATCGGTTTTACGAGCTGACATTCCAGAAACACCTTTAGAAGGATATTACTAATTACTAATAAGTCATGACACATGGATCCAGTTTTGCATGAAGATTAAAATGCAAAGCGGTTACTGCACTGTCACTGATTCTTCTTCTCATTTCAAGAAAACCGACATAATACAGTAACTATGGTAGAATCTTGAAATCTAATTGGTATGTCAAAGTTCTGAAGTCGTTGCCGCTCTCACCGACCCCTGACCCTGACACATCGTGTTCAGTGACAAAGCGTTCCACTCTATAGGCAGCATCAAATTAATGAACACGACAAAAGGTCATTCGTATGACAATAATGTCTCCCAAAGTCGGTAGGTGTCTTACCTGGTGTGACAGCGTGAGACAATGAGCCTCTGCACTTCCCTTTCCACATAACTCTTCTTTTGCCAGCCTTCTTTTTCAACTCACCAAACAGGAATAGGAATATATGGCATGAACGAACAAAGGGTTTTCACTCGCTGAAACACACACACACTCACACACTCACACACACACACACACACACACACTCACACACACACACACACACATGCCAGGATCTGGATAAAGGCTGCTTAGACTGATGGGGTCCAAGAACCTAAAATAGTGTTGGCCATCTTCTCCAAGCCACCCAACTGTCACAAGGAAGAGAAGGGAAGTTCATTTTGCTGTGTGTTAGACAGACAGTCCTCCACTCTAGTAACAGATCTCGTGCCACACGACACTCGTCTCTCGGTGTTTGTTGAGAAACACCACACTATTCAGTGATGTGGAGGGGGGAAACCCCACAGATGTTTCAGTTCACTCACCATTTCATTTGCGAAAGAACCCAGCTTGGATGTTTTAGGAAAGAGGAGGGAGGTGAGAGTGGACGCGTCCCATCATAGATGTGATTTGATTGAATTAGACCCACAACTCCTCCAGAAGGCAACACTGATCAGAACTATACTCACCTACTGTACCAACACTTAGACTTACAGCTAGTCCACAACATTACGCCCAACACTTTTCACCCTATTGGTCTCCACAACAATAAGCTAATTGGACAGCTCACCCTACTGGCTGGAAACAGTCCTCTCAGGGGCTCAGAGACCAAACTGGGCCAACAGGCATGGACTGAAGCGACTGTCTGTCCGTCCGTCTGTCTCTGTCTGTCTGTCTCACTCTCTAAATATGTCTCTCTCTCTCTGTCTGTCTGTCTGTCTGTCTGTCTGTCTGTCTGTCTGTCTGTCTGTCTGTCTGTCTGTCCGTCTGTCTCCGTCCGTCCATCTATCTATCTCTCTCTCTATCATAGCTCTATAGCTCCATGTAGGATAGATTGTTAGTTGTTGCTATGGACACAAGCGGTACTTAGCAACCGTAAACCCTTGGCGCAGGCGCACTCTTCATCAATGGTGCACTGTGGGACACTGCTGCAGCATTTGGATGCAGGGAGGCATCGAGGCACGGTCCAATCCAAAGTCTGCATAACACGCCGCCTGCTGAGGGGCCCAGATTCTGACGGGTTTGAAGGCAGCGTCGCTGTATCCCTCTTCAGGTAGGATATCCCACAATGCTGTGCGTCCACTGCCATCCGGATGAAAACCATGTCGAGTGCTAGGGAGAGCCAGCCAGGCAGAAGGCTGCGGCTGAAAGAGCCCATCGCCTCTGTAGTATTTTGAGAAGGCTTATTCAAGATAAATAAGTAGAGCTATGCAACGATTATTTTTCTATTACTTATTTAGTCTTTATGTTGTACGTAATCGTAGTTATAATTTAAGATACTATTACATTATTAACAGTCAATAGTTTTACTCATGTGATTAATTTATATATGTATTATCTTCTAGTAGCTTCCTCACCTTTCTTCACATACACCTGCAGCTGGATGGAAGGGAACAGCTTGCGGTGTCTGTGACACTGGTTATCTGGTTCTCCAGGGGCTTTGATGCGGATGTGCATCCATCAATGGCACCCATCGATCCATCTAAAAAGCCGGATGCCCAGCCAGCCTCCCAAAACATTCCCACACCTCCCTCTGCTCCTCCGCTGTGTTTGGGAGCCTGATGACCAGTGGTGTGACAGCCACTGCCTCTCGGTGGACGACCCGGTGAACAGTGGCTTTGGGCGTGTCAAATGCCCCGGACACCACCCGGTAAGAGGTCCCCCATGCCAACCAGAAGAGGAAAACCAGCACCCCCACAGTTGGACCCCGCCCATGGTGTCGTTCCTGGTCCAGGAGCTGGAGAAGGGCTGTGATGGAAGCCCCGCTCAGCCGGAAATCCGGAGTGTCACCCTCTTCGGAATAAAATCGGGACGAGTGGCACTGAAACCGTTGAGCCTGGAACAAACAGCCAGGCTCTCATCCATTAGTGCAGTATAGCTTTGTTGTGTTGCACAGTCGTATATTGTTTTTATTATTATTATATATTTGTATACTAGTTGGGTATTGTTTGTATCGCTCGAGTTCAAATACATTTACAATATTAATTATACTAATTATGGGCTATTTATCAACGGTGGTAGAGGAACTCAAAATCTTTACTTCAGTAAAAGTAGCACAGAAATGTATAAAAGTATAAAAAGTATAGCTAGCGGTTCCTAAAGATGTGGTGTCATTTGAATTGCATATTAAATTATTAATATTTTATCAATGCATGTATTAGTTATTGGATCAGAAAAACTGCAATTAAACCCCTAACACCATCTCTTGCAACATTACCTGTAGTGCAGCTAATTACCTGGCCTTAAAGTACAGTACAGTACATCTACATTTCACATCTTACTGTAGCTTATTTGTCATTAGTCAAAGTACAGTCTGCCTATTATCTTTATTATTATTTATTTTTATTGGCAACCAACTACACATAGTAAAACAATAAGTAACAGACAGCCGCCAAGATGGATTATAATATCGAGATTGTTCATTTTGACCCTTCTGATACCAGAAATGGTTGATTTAATGAAAAGACCGCGAGATGCCTTTTTGTCGTAGTAACGGTTGCTGCGGGAATCGTGACGTCACGCATAGCCGCGGCTCTGAAGGAGGTCGACTGATCAGCAGCGAGGCGGCAGGCGGCTGTCTTCTGATTGGGGCGGGGCCTGTCGACATAGCAACGAGAGAGGGGCTTTTTTCTTCCCACTCTTTACTTTCTGGTTTCTTTGGTGTCATATCGTTCCTCTGCAGCACAACTTCGACCGCGGCCATGAATGGGACCGTAGTGAAAAAGACCCAGGAGTCGCTGGGCAAAGTGATAAAGAAACCGCCACTCACGGATAAACTGTTAAGCAAACCGCCGTTCCGATATCTGCACGACATCTTGAGCGAGGTGAGATTGGTCAGCTAACTAACGTTAGCAAGCTAGCTGGCAACTTGACTGACGCTACCCTTCAGGAACATGTGTCGAGCTTGGTGTTTAACGTTACTTCGAATTGTCAGCTAAAGTTATTCGGCCTTTTTAAATCATATACCAACGAATTAACTAACGTTAGCTACTGTGCTAACATAGTCACCAAATTGCGGCGGCGTCTCCGAAGCTCGTTTTCTCAAGTCACCAGCTTGTTAGCTTAGTGAGTTTAACGTTAGTCTCGCGACAGCCAGGCCGCTTAGATCTGTATCGAGTCATATCAGCCACGCAAGAAGGATTGGCCAGCTAACTAGCTATTTAATGTTAGCTAGCCTGCTATGCTAATGCGCGGCTAACCTAACTAGCTATGCGTAAGCAGCATCATGCGGACATGTCAGCAGCGTCGTCCCGTTGCTAGGCACAACCGGAGACTGCGTAGCGATCAACAAATCAAATGGACTGGTTGGTAGCTGCTCCCCGTGGTTAACGTTAGCGGAAGCGAGTTCTATTGTAACGTTTGATCTGACCAGCGTTAAACTAACGTTAGTTCAAGTTGTTGTGAGTCTTCGAAAAGGTCCCGTTGAGATCACGCGGGGGCGTATTCCCAACGCTGAGCAACGTTCTTCATAGGTCATTGACTGCTTGTTAATACTATTCTGAGGTTATGTCTGTGTTGCACAACGCTGCGTGGACAAACAAGTGCAGGTTCATATACACGGGACTGCTTGAAGCCTTTGGGAGATAAGTCGACAGTAAAACGTCTGATTCCTTGGTAGTTGGGATCAGCAGCACAACAGCTCACTGCTACAGTTGGACTATAGCAACCTCTCGGGTGAAGAGAAGGTCAGGTGCAGATGTGGGGTCAGCTCGTAGTTGCAGATCATTCTCAGCCTTTGTTTTGCTCTACATGGAGTGCCACATGGGTGGGGTGCACTACATCGGGACACGTCAAGAGAGTGTGAGGAAAGTTGTCCGTCACTGGAAAGAAACAAGTACTAAACTGACTTGCAAACAATATAATGTGATCGTATAGAAGCGTTCTGGTGTCTTGTCTAGGAAGCCCCACCCAACTGGTACCCCAAGCGGTTCACTCATGATGTGATGGGTTTGCTATATATTTGACCCAGGTCTGGTCCGTTGTGGTGGTGCTCAATCAGGAGTCAGTGTTATTTGTCATATGACAGGTTGATAGTGTCTGGGTGTCTCTGAGTTTCTGCTGAGACGATCCCGGCAGACCACGCTGATTGAGCCGGTAGTTAACACAATCATAATCATAATCCTTTTTATTGTCACACACACATGCACAGAGCACCGCACACACCTAGTGAAATGTATTCTCTGCATTTAACCCATCACGGATCCCAAGCACCATATCAAGAACACTACCACCTCAGGCAGAGATTTGACAACAAACTAACAGTATGATTCAAGAAAAATAAGAATAGACGTGGAACAAATTTAGAAATACCCCCAAGCCACCAGTGCTACATGACATAACAGAGGAAACTGCATCAGCTCCATCTCTAGAGAGGTCATGAGCTGGCCCAGTCTGCTGTCAGTGCACTGAGCTTTGACACATTACTTTGATCTAATTTATAGACTGAGAAACATTCCCATTTAGTTTATATTTCAGGGGATGAGCAATTCCTGTTGAAAATCAAACAAATCTACACTAGAAGGCTGTCATTACTTAACTGTTTAGACCTGCATGAAAATGTATTACGCTACTACTAACTTGTTTCTCTCACACACACAAAAACATTTGCCATGAGGGGTCAAGCACAGTGAAATCCGTTTTGCTCTTTCAAACAGCAATGAAGGAAGTGTCATCCCCTCCCCTCCACCTGTTGGATAGTCTCATGTTTCACTGTAGACTCATGTATATTTGATCAAGGGAATTGTGTCAGACTCTGCATGTGTGACTCTTTTGTCTTTGATTAGCAATGTGTGTCTCACTGCATGAACTGAATTTTCACAACAGTCTGCTATGGCCATAAATCCCATAATGTAATAATA
This sequence comes from Acanthochaenus luetkenii, assembly GCA_900312575.1. Taxonomy (NCBI): domain Eukaryota; kingdom Metazoa; phylum Chordata; class Actinopteri; order Beryciformes; family Stephanoberycidae; genus Acanthochaenus; species Acanthochaenus luetkenii. Next base: position 8,874 of record OMOT01078812.1, read on the forward strand.
AATTAGAAGAAAATGACCTCTACTGCGATGTGAAATTAGTTTGAATTTACTACAGCCTGTATTAGAATCATAACGGACCAAAACATGTAGGCATATTGATGTGGAACCATCATGTAAAATGTGTCCAGGCACCACTGTTACATGTAAAATCAAATTAAGATATTTCAGAACAGAACTTGTTCTATATCAGCCACTTTTCAAACTGATGCTGTGGTATACAGCCTAATGGTAGTTTTCATTGTGAATGTAATACTAATACCAATATGAAATATTCAGTAATGCAACTTGTCTGACAACTGAGTGTCATCTGTATTTCTTCCCACTTGCAGGTGATCAGGACCACTGGTTTCATGAAAGGCCTATATGGAGAGAATGAGATGAAATCAGACAATGTTAAGGTAAGCTAGCCACAGGATCCGTCCACTTGGTTAAACTGTTAATGCTAACTGGTTAATGTTCTGCTGTGGTGGCCTTACTTGTCCAATTCACATTTTCACCTAACATCTAGCATCTAGTATAAATTAACCCCAAATTCCCAGTTTATTCCTAGTATATAATAAGTATTTTTATTAATTTTGTAACCTCAAATTATCCAGGCTACGTTGACTGAGCACGCCTACTGCCACCCCAAATTGATATCAGAATCAGTTGGGGGAGCATTTTCTCCCAGTGATGATCACATATTATTTCCTCATCACTACTCCTTGGCTAATAATGTTCCTCTGCTACAGACGGGGTCCGAAATGAACACCCGCCAAGCGCCAAATGCGGGTAGATTTTTCATTTGGCGTGTACATTTCATAAGCCACCCGACACTTTGGCGGGTGGCTTTTGCTTGTGGCGAAACTAAATGAATGTTTCAATACTACTGTTGTGGGTTGATTATAAATGAATACAGCCCGTTATATACGTTCACAACTGAATTCCAATCTTCAGACGCGAGCCGGTGTGGCAAAAGTAGACCAGGCTCGTATATTTAGCGGAGCGGAGGAGAGAGGAGAGCCGCCCGGGTTACACTGTGTTACCTCCTCCAAATCTGTCTAGTGTGGTAACATCTAGCTTAATCTATCATCCAGTTAGTGTCTGGATATCAGGAGTCAAAACCGCTCGCTCACTCTCTCTCGATCGCTCTCTCTCTCTCTTGCGCTCTCGCTCTCGGCAGGACATTTATTACTTCCGTGACAGTAGTGCAAAGAACATCAATAGCATAAGGAAAGTGTAAAGCATGGTGCATTTCACTGGATTGTCCGGCTTCATTAACGTTAGCTCTACCGACCGTGACCGCTAAACACGGACTTTCTCTGCATGTAGAAAAACACGGGAAACCATAGCTGCCCTCTCACTACCCAGAATGCAACACTCTTAAAGCAACACGCCCAATTTCCAGCACTGTTTCACTGTCCTATACTCTTATTATCACTACAAATCTTTTTCACTTGCAAACTGCTCTGACCACTGTTTTTATTAACTACCATAATGTGTTATTATGCAGATTACATGCATGTATGATACGTGACACAAAAACACTGTGTATATACAGTACCAGTCAAAGTTTGGAAACACTTGCTGAAACCAGTGTTTTATTATTAAAAATGCTTTAAACTGTATAAACGTGTCTATAAACACTAAATATTTAATATCATGTCACATATCATAAGTACA